>JABJVR010033663.1:17259-33940 GCA_025773905.1 Chitala chitala
CTGTCATGTGTACACACACACACACGGACTATCTGTCATGTGTACACACACACACACGGACTATCTGTCATGTGTACACACACACACACGGACTATCTGTCATGTGTACGAACATGAAGCTCTTCTGTGCCCTAACATTGCGTTTCACTGAACGAACTCGAAGATTAATAGCGTATTTCTAAGAAACACGTTTAAAACTTGTACACCCGCCCACCGCAGCTCGTTTATCGTTACACAAAAATAACAGGTCGTAGCAACCAACATAAAGCCAATTAACTTAACTTGCTGTACGTGGACTACTCGTTGTCAAAATGACCTAAATTACATCTACAAACGAAACTGACAAAAAGTTACAAAAAATTAGTAAAATATTAAACACATTTGTCTGTTTAGATGTTTTCTAAAGAATACGAGTAACGGGTATTGCTTCTTAATGAGCTGACAAGATTTTTAATTTTGCCACCACTGACAAGAACATACACAACACTGGCAAACGTGGGTGTATTTCGCGCGTCACTTACACGCAAAAACGGAGCACGCGTGCACAACCCTGACACCTGCACGTTACATTAATTAAACAAAATCATCATTACCACAAACAAGGCAGGACAGAGACTGCCTGAAGAAAGGCAGGGTCTTGTACAGGTCGGTGAAGGACCGTGGGTCCCGTGGGTCGCACTGCAGCACCGAGCGAAAAGCTGACACGTAGAGCGCCGTGGCATTCACGGGGTTCATGGCAGCGGTCTCGCGCCACACGGCTCGCGGTACTCGGTAGAGGGATGGAGGAGCGCTGCTGCACGTGCGCCACAGAGCTGCGTCCTTAGTGCGGCCGGAAAAGGTGCACGCGAGCGGGCACGTCTGCGACCATAGTCACCGAGCACAGCGGGCAGCACGCCACCCGTATGGGCAGCATGGATGAGAACGGAGCCAGCGCGACAGTCCGTGTCCTGAGCACCGAAAGCGCAGGAGGCAAAAACGTGTCCCCGCCGTTAAAGAAAACGCGCGTGCACCAGCAGCGATCCAGTGTGCACACTAATCAGTCTGCACGGACGGAAGCCACTGACAAGCGCTGCTTCGTTGTATCATCAGTCTGAATCAGCGATGCCCCCTTTTCCATTGCTAGAAATTATCCCAAACCATCATGGCAGGCTAAGTATTTCACCTTCCAACCCGCTTTCTGGGGGGAAAAGAAAAAAAGAAATCCGAAAATGCTTCCTCCAAGAGCAGCCACTTGTACTCCACGCGTTGCAGTCCTCTTGTGGAGATGCAACACTACAGCGGTACACGCCAGTGGCGCTCTGCTACGCCGGAGTCAGAGCTCGCCTCCAATAGCCAGCTACACAAGCGCTGTACCGAAATTTAAATCGAGCCCTCCAGTCCAAGTTCGTGTACTTTTCTGAAACTCAAGGCTGGTTTCTGGCATTTAATCTGCTCCCGCTCTCCCCATCACACCAATAACCGCGTGCACACAAACATTTAGCTAATAAAACGATTTTATGCAAGCACTCATGTTTTATTGTCCGAGGTTTTCATGGCGGTGCCGCTGCAAACGGGCCGTTCCAAGTAATCTCCCGCACTTTGTGTACATGCAAGCAACTGGCAAAAAGCAAATTATAAAGTTCGTGCGAAACTTTTCGCCGCAGATAATAAAACAAACGGAGAATTGCGGCGTGAGAGCCAGACAACGAGCAGACGCGTATCCGGGGCCGCGGGTCCTGCAGCAGTAAGTCCCGAATATCAGAAACAAAAATAGGCCGCTTTCCTTTTCTTTGCATTTATTCTCGTGTTTTCTTCCGTCCGATAAGGTTTATGGTATGAAACCGTTAAATAAACGTCGTTTTAAAATGTTTCACAGTTCCACACACGAGCTTTCGTTTTCAAAATAATGGCTTCGACGTGAAATTACTATCTATTTACTGTGCAAGACTCAGCTGTATGTAGACGCTATGGAGGGCTCTCCCCTCCTTTTTCCTCTCCGCATTAGAGCTGGGAGGGGGGCGCTCCAGTTCACATCTCGCGAGAATACATCGAGAAAACGCGAGAGGTTCGTCCTTTAATTACGTAAGACTTCGACGTACAGTTTCGTGAATTCAAAGCGTGGTGCTACGAATAAGAGGAGACATAAACCGTTACTTTTCCTCAAAATATTTTGCATCTGCAGCTGAGTGTAAATGTAAAACGTGTTGGCAGTGCACCTAGCTCATAACAACCTGTGAAGAAAAGTATAGTTTTGGTTAAGATAAATTTCGTCGGTAAAGAAAACAATGTCAGTTCCTGTGTCTTAACCGTGTATAAAGTGGGTTAAACTCCACCTTTACTCCACCACAGCCGTAAACTCCACCTTTACTCCACCTTTACCCACAGCATTTTCTGCCACATTGACGGCCTGGCGATGAAGCAATTATTTTAGGTTGCTGTAACTGTTCCTGTAAGAGGCACGTGGGAATTTCATAATATACGCCCGCCAGCGCAGGGATTCTTAAACCTTTTAAAACAAAAACCCAAGTTAAAATTTTTGCCACCAAATATCATTAACATTTCAAATTTCATGTGAATTACTGCGACACATGGAATCACAGTAAATCCGAGCATCGGACCGTGGCCGACCCGTAGGTAGGAAAACCCCGTCATTACAAAAGGTGCAACTGTTTCCTGCTTTGTTAGGTTTTATCGGTGAGACTCCTGATAGCTAATTCTGAACTTTAAGGATTTACTCCTTCGCTAAAACACTTGCAATTATTTTAATTCTCTTTCTAGTACAACTCTTATTTCGGTAATAAACTGTATTACAACACGTGTAAATACAGGCCTATATGAATACAATATTCTATAATTGAGTAACGTTGTTTATTGTTAATGTATTAGTTTTATGAAAGTTATACAGTAGTTTGAATTTTATGCTTCGCCTAATATTAATCGCCTTATAATGCTCACATGTATAGAAAAAAAAAATGAAAACACGTAATTTGGTTAGTTTAGTGGTCTTTCAATGAATGTGGATTCAGTATAGATGAGTGATCAGTTTCCTGAACAGTTATAAATTTGGTATAAAATACACATAGTTTTGATTTCAGAAATGCACCCGCTAGATGATAGAGAGAACTAAATTTAATTAGTAATTTTCCCGCGAGTTTACGTATAACAGACTTACATGTAGGTAACTTTACCATATATTATATCTCATGGTATTAGTCATGTCTAATAAAAACCAAGTGTAAGTTCAATGCACAATTTTAAAGGACAAATTATAGTTTTTCTAAAGTGCTTTTGAATGCTAAATATCAATACCCTCATTAGGGATTCACACTCTTTCAGCAGTGACCTGGCTCACCTGTTACCCCAGTGTACTAATCCTTTTGCAAAATTCAGTAGACAGGCAAAGCTGTAATTAATCTACATTTGAGAGGGATACTTTCAATTATATGTAACAGTTAAACCCTGAAAATCAACATTAAAGGTTTTATTTGTAAAATAAAAATTAAATTTTCAAAGCGCGTTTAAAATAAACCTTAGTTCCGCAAAGTTTGTGTAAGACGTACTTTAATATCGACAATTTCGAAGTCTGTACTAACAAAATCAGCAAAAGGGAAACTGCTAATATGAAATATGATACATATCTAACTAGGTGGGGATTTAAAAACCGTGGTTAAAGTGTGTTAATAATCCATTTGTTTTAGAGGCTTAATGTTTTGTAGGTTGGCGTCTCATTTTGACACAATTAAAACTTTTTACAAACACTGTGAGGTGGATAATCGTGATTACAAACAGGTCGCTGTGACTCTCCGTTGTAAACATATATGTTGTTTCACCTTTGCGAGAGTATTTATGTAAATAACAAAAGAGCAGGATGGCCTCTTCCCCTACGTTTTATGGAATCGTTACACAGTGGAGCCACTGACTTGCGTGAATATTACCGTAGTTTTAGACACAATGAATACAATTATGAATTGTTACACTTCACATAATTAAAAATAATTATTTTTTGTTCTCTAATTGTGTGCGCTTTCACTGCCATCATAAGAACAAAAACACAACAGATTAGTAAGACTGGGTTCACGACCGCGTTCATTAGTCCATCTGATTTTAATTAAAAATGAACTGAACGGATACTGAGCTCTGGAAAAAAGAGCAAGTAACCAATATAGAATACAAATGCTAGTTACTAGTTTAAACTAATTAAATAAAGTAATTACAGTTTTTTAACGCGTAATTTGGGAGTTCACTGTGTGAGGCTACTGTGTATATGATAACACAACATACTTGTGTTTTTCCTGGATGATCTGTATTATTATTTTTTAATAATGGCATGTTGTAATTGTTTTGAATCGCTCCAGGTACAGCACACAGTAAATATGATAAGATGGGCACCTTTTGTAATTAACGCACCAGTCTGCCTTGAACCTGCCTAATAACCTAACCCAGGTACTACCGATCTGGCTCTGAACATAAAAACATCGGAAAAAAATGAGTTCAAGGGTATTTGTAGTGAATATTAATTTATCAATTATTGGTTTTTATGGTAATTGACTTACCTATTATGAAAGTATTATTCACAATCTTGTGTTATTTTAGTTAGAGATGTACAGTTTGAAACCAAGATATGTCAGTACTATTTCCTACATTAGTAGATAAATATTTTAAGTACAGGTAACTTAAACAAATACGGATAATTAAACATTGTTACATTACGTAGTTTTACGTCAGATCAACCACAAAGACTGGATAGTATTTTCGTAATTTAAGGGATGAGAATACTCCTGCCCAGAAATTTTAACTGCAGTATAATCAATGTGAACAGCGAAAAAAAAGCATTTCAAACCGAATATTGTAAAAAATATTCGACGTCTTAACACCATAATATTTGCTTGTTGTTATGTAGAAGGAATATGAAGAATGCTGTATCCTTTAATACTTTAATTTTCCCAAAAATTTTAAAAGAAAATAGACCATCAAAGGAAACAATCATTATACTGTTGCGAAAACAGATAAGTAGCGTTTTTTGAATAAATATTTAGGGGGGAAAGAACGTGTTTATGATATAAAGTGTTATTATATTTAACAAGACTCTATATTTCGGTTTATAATGTAGACTGAAGTAATCCATCATACCTGCGACATTACATTCCTGTACCTATACCTATCAAAGCGAATCTATGTACAGTATCGCACCAATAGCCTCTGTCAGCTACTCATGCCTCTTGGCTGGTGTGTCAATAATGGCAGCTAAGCAGACCATGTGTTTGAAATCCCAAAAAATTCTAGTTTAAGTGAAAAAACGTTTCTATTTGTACTACACGTCAGTGTAAATCTTTATCAGACATTTTAAATTTTTTTATTTATTTAAATATTGAATAGATTGTAGTTGCTATTGTGAAGAGACTAAGCATGGCTTGTATTGATCGTATGTACACATTTGCCCAATCGAAGTAGGACATGTTAGAAACCTTGACTGCAGAGTGGCACAAACTGTGCAACACTTAGTTAGTCGTTTCTGAGAAATTAAAAATCTGTTCATTATACAGATATTAGGAGGAAGTAACAGGGTGACTCAGTATCTACCTTACCATATGACCCTACATGAAGGTATTGGTCACTTTGGTTAAAGGTTACAAACAGTTTGTGTAATGCACAAGAAACGCCTTTTACAGTACTTCTGAAAAAGGTAAACATAGGCAGCTTCAAAGCTGAATGGAATCGGTGACCAGGGCTTTTGACCACCATGATGGAGCATGGTGTATTTTTAATTGGTTTTAGGGAAACATGAGAAACACTACGTCCAACCACAATGGGCCATGGTGAGCTCCTTGCCCATATGACTGGAGTCTTCATCATTCCTGCACAGTTCCTCAAAGAATAAAACAGTTCCACTCCAACATTGAGCTCATAGTGTGACGACACGTCCAGCTTACATGTTCCAATTCGTCTCCAATATATGTTGTTCTCTCATCAAAAAAGTTTTTTTTTTTCTCAGAACATCTGCATTCCAAATCCCTGTGCCAAAGAAAAAGAAACATACATAACATTTGTCCATTGTTTATAGATTTATATACTGTAAAACTTTATCTTTTGTTAACATATGTTGATGAGCTCTATTTCTTGTAGGGACGTCCTCGTGGCTCGATGGGAAGAACATCAGGCTGGGATGCAGGAAGGCTGCTGGTTTGAATCCCAGCAACCAGGTGTGTCCTTGAGCAAGACACCTAGTGCTAGCTCAATGTAACCCATATGTGCCATGTAAGTCACTTTGGATAAAAGCATCTGCCAAATGAATAAATGTTATGTCCCAGTCGCATTTATTTGGTCACAGTTTAAAACTGAGTGATTTGATGGTGTATCTGCCAAGACAGAATCAGTATTTCTAGATAATACAACTTTTCAGTGCACATTTCACTTACATTTAAATTAGTAAAACCAATCCTATTTAAGTAAAGCATTAAGTAGAACATTAAGAAAAAAAGTGCATCTTTCTTTGATGGTTTTCAGTTAGATTAAAAAATAATTTAACGCATATGATTCCTTTCCAACCAATCACGATGTAGTTTACTCACAAGGCATGCACATGCAACATGCATGTAAATGTAAAAGATGTGTATGAATTTGTAAAATGGTTGTGTTTGAGAAGTTCAGTTTACATGTTCAGGTTCAGTTTGTGAACTGTACTTATTAAGTACCCAGTTTGGTTTCTGATTAGTTAATATAGATCATGGGTTTTTTTATATTTAATGGAATTAAGTTTAAATTAGATAATTATAGGACCACTTGGAGGCTTCCATGAAGTCTGTGATCATCTGTTGTTTCTGCTGGACTAAAAAGTGTTCTGAGGCATTCCTTCCATGCCAAGATGCCATCTTACAACACACTAATACCTTTTTAATTCTAGTACAACTGATACAATATGTAATACATATGTCACCTGGTTTGAGCAGCTTGTGTACTTTCTCTTTTGTCTTTCACAACAAGTTGCTTCAAAGTGCTTTTCAGAGAGAAATTACAGATATTACATAATTAAATAAAGCCAAACAACAATGAGGAGAGGAACCAAAAACTCCACAGTGTGGAAAGAAAAAACCTCTGGGGGCCCAAAGTTGACTGGGTGTCTAGCCCCTCTTGAGCATACTAAAAATAGAGAAACATTGAATAATCTTCATTTATGTCAACTCTGCACAGTTGGGGCAAACAGCTAAATGGGATTAAATCAAATCAGAATTATCTTGGTCTTAATTTAGTCAATACCGGTCATCAATGTTTAATATCAGGTCAGGACTTGTCTAGACCCGAGTGAAAGTGTTTTTAAAATTTATTGTAGTATTTCTAAACCCACTCACCGACTTATCTTCAATGATTGCTGCCGAGTCAAAGAAATCTGGTCTTAATTCTGCTCTTTCTCTTCTGTTCCTAGATGGTGGCTATTAAAAACACATGAAGAGATATAATGAATTGAAGTACAATAAAGCGTAGATGGAACAATTAGATGGGATAAACCAGTTCTGGCTCATCTGTTTTCATTTCATGTAATAATTGTGTGTCTATACTGTATAATGACATCACAGCAAATGTTGCCATTTATGATTATGTGAAACGTCTAATGATCAGTTTTTGCATTGTAAAAAGTCATGCAAATCAATAAATTACTTTGTTGGTTACCTCTTGATTAGGCCGGTGTGTTCATTTTTAAAAGACAGGCTACATATATTTAAAACATGAGTCATTGTTTATCAGAAGCAGTAGTACTCCCATATTTGTGCTGACCTGAGGACACAGTTCTGCAGGGATTTTACTGCTACTGTAGTAATATATGTAATTAGCACTAGATAAATAAGGTGAGCTGAGGTTGAGTAGAAATTTGGAAGACCTCAGGTGCTTGCGGTCTGGACACCCCTGCTTTCAAGTGAGGAGGCAGGTGCTCCTCTTATAACATTAGCAAAACGGAGAGGTTTACCAGGTCAATGACCATGGTATCCTCAAACTCCTCATTCATATCCTCCAGCTGGCTCCGTGAAGACATCATCACATCTTCAAAGATGGGCTCTGCATCATCCTCCATGAGCCCCCGGCTAGAAGAATAAGGTACCTTGTGTATAAAGATGGTTAACAATACTGTTTTGTGATATTCAATATAGACTAACACAGATTCTCTGGCCTAGCACTAGTGTGCATGCAATATGATATTGGTGTCACAGAATCACCTCCTTATTTAAAGTGGATGCCACTTGCAGTGTGTGTACTTACACAGGATGTCTGACCCCACCCCTACTTTTTATGTCATTCACGACAGCTCGTTCCTTTCTGTCCACCTCATCCAATTTCTGCTGTCCCAGCCATGTTATCTGCATCTGGGGGCTGGATATGCACAGGACAGTGAGCTGATAGTTACACCAACCATCACAGGGCTGGGTCACAACAGAGAATGTGACACCTCACTTGTGGATGTAGTCAGGCTCAGAACCAGGCTCTACATTCTGGTCAGATGTTGGCTGGGATGCTTGGCAGGGATTTTCACGCGCCACAGTGGAGGTCAGCTGAGGTGTCTGCAATGCCCCCGATGTTTGGATGGTGTCATTACGTGTGAGCCAAGGACCCTCTGCACTCTCTTCTACAGCAGTGATAAACACATTAGTGATAACAGCCGGTGAGTGGGATTCACAGCGGTCAAAAATGACATCCCCCTCATCTCCGGCTAACTGCCTGTTTCAGTAAATGCTACATTTGCATAATAACATTCACAATAATTACATTTCCATAAATGATAATAAAAAATAGCTACGGAGCGTAGGCGTGTGTACGAGTGTGGGAGAGGTGCAGGCCTTACCCTCGATCCTCTTCCTGTGCAGAGGAGGATGACCCTTCCTCCCACGCATGGAATTTGCCTTGCTGCTGCCGCCACTGGTGACAGAGTGCCGGTCCTCGTTGCCGCCAGTGAGTAACGAATTGCGATAGGAGATGAGCGGCAGCCACACGTCCTCCCTGCGCTCCATCATCTGCTCTGTGAGGAACTTCTTCAAGTACGCGTGGCTGAGGAGAGCCAGGAAAGACCCGCACGCATATGTATTAGCAGACACCTGAACATCAAGTTAATTAATTACAAAATGGTTTGTTAATGTTCCGTATGTCGAGATGCGGTCACTCACACATACTTGCGACCCAGAAGGACACTTACACCGTCTTCTTATCTTGGCGTAGGAGTTTGGAGGAGAACTCGCACAGGACTTCCAGGAAAGCCAGGTGCGGAGGTGGGTAGTCTGGGCCTTTTGGATTTGGATATTTGAAGGCAAACTCGATCCCATCCCTGCAATGAACCGGTGGAGTTCTATTACTTTACGCTGCTTACAGAAATGACAGACGCAATGTACAAATACACACGTACCCACCACAAATGTCTACACTCCAGTGTATGTTTTTAAACAGTCACTTAAGCAGGTAATAAATGATGCTATGTGCATTCGCTTGAGAACACTACGAGAGAGGGACTGACTTGTGCAATGTTGCCACAGCCTCTCGGGTTTTGATCTGGTCCAGCCCAAAGGTGAGAGCAAACCGACGTGCCAGCTCTTTGAGCCCACTCACGTGGGATGAAGTCCGGTCCAAGTTGGGCCCCTGGTCCTGCATGAGCTCACTGAAGAGCTGGAGGACACAAAATCAACAATCAGTTTCCTGTTTCCATTTAAATTGCATGGAGTAGTGTGGGAAATGTGATCACTGGACTTTGGACCTGAGGACTATAATGTAATGAGTATAACAGCAGTATGTAGTAGTGGTTAGAGTACTGGGCTCTGGACCTGAGGACTGTAATGTAATGAGTATAACAGCAGTATGTAGTAGTGGTTAGAGTACTGGGCTCTGGACCCGAGGGCTGTAATGTAATGAGTATAACAGCAGTATGTAGTAGTGGTTAGAGTACTGGGCTCTGGACCCGAGGACTGCAACATAACCAGGTTTAACTGTATCTGGTTACCTGCTGTAAACTCTGGACGAGTGTCTTGGCACAGAGAATCTTGTCTATTTGTCGGGTCTTGCTCAAAGTCTCTTTGATGATGTCCCCATAGTCATTGTAGTACTACGCAAAGACAAAAACGCATGCATATTGTCCATACCCTGATGTAAATCTGCGAGGCATCTGCCACACAAATATCAATCTGTATTCAGATGAAGCTGCAGACATTTTATATTCAGGTCTGAATAAAAATACGGTATATATATGGCGATTAGCACAGTTCTGATTAATTCATTTTGTGAAGCCACTTAATCAGTTTAAGGTTGCAGAGGGCTCATCATATAACCCAGGCTAAACAAGGCACACAAAGTAAAGTCAATTTAGAGGAGCCAAATCACCTGTGCAGCATGTCTTAATAGTGTGGGCAGGGTCCCACGCAAGCACAGGGACAGCAAAAATGCACATATAAAAACTGAATTTCCACAGCTCAGGAAGTGTCAGGTGACAATGCTAACACTACAACATAAATTTTAATACTGTTACATTTCTTTATATTATTAACATATACTGTACATTCACATGTACATAGTGAAATACCTAAGTATAAATACATTTGGAAACTGACAAGTAAACAAAGATGTTAGTGAGTGATAAATTACTGAGCACGGTGTTTAGGGTGCTCACTTTCATGTAGTGTTTAAAAATGTCGGCTGCGACGGACATATCCACGATGTCGTAGATGATGAGTTTGCTGAAAGCAGCCAACAGGTTCCTCCTCTTGTGCAGGGCCTCAATCTTGTTTGCTTCATCCTCCTCGTCACCCTCTGTTAACAAAGAATCACAGTCCATGACCTCAGTGACGCAGGTGGTTATACGCATAATACATGCAATGTAATATATCTGAGCACGTACAACATCATGGTCCCTTGAACCTACAGCTTAAACAGTTTAACTGGTGTGTTATCTCACCTATGCTCTGGTTCTCCTCGTCCTGATCAATAAACACATGGTCCAGGACAAAGCTGAGCAGCTGGTTCTGTAGCTGCCCATCGGGGTTGAACACCAGCGGCTGCAGGGCTTCCCGACCACCCATGGTCAGCTGGTGGCTGAAGATCATCAGCAAGTCACACAACAGCATGAAGGCCTGGGAGGAGGTGAGGGGAGATGGCTGATCATCTCACATGTCTACGCGCTTCCAGAATGGCCCACGAGAAGGCCATGCTTCTGCTGTGCCCGACGGAAGTGGCGACTCACCTGCTCTTTGACCGGCGTATTAACGTTCGACAAGCACTGATGACAGACAGCCAGGAAGGACTTCATAATTCTCCTTAGTGCAATAAGGTCGTCCTGTCAAGAAATCAACATCACACATCTCCTTAAGAAATTAATCATACCCTCCTATCCTTATAAGGCAAATCTTGGTTTTGTACTATTTTTGGATATTACCAAGTAATAAAGAGTTAAGTAGTGAGAAAATGAGAAGAATTAAATGTGCAGATGATTAACCACAGTTTGGTCATGGTAAGAATTTACAATGTGAGAAGAGTAGGGTGAAGGTCATGACCTACTTTAGATGGGGAACCCTCAGTTATCTTGACCAGCTGCCAGAGTATGGAATAATGAGAGCACTGCAAGGCATGAACTGTAATCTGGACACACAAACACATCCAAAGCATTTCATTAGGGTTTAGATCTTAAATGAAATGATTGAGATATTTTTGAATTTCAACACATTTCTTTGAACTGTGATATTCTGGAATTCTCTGGAATTAGTTTGTGGAAAGACTGGGTTATGGAAGTAATTGATAAAATGATTGTTTCTTACTTGCTCTGGCAAGGAGCCTTGCTCTTTCTCAGTTTTCAGAAGCCTGTAGCAGATACTGAACAGGTCCCACCAAGTCAGGTCATGCGCACTGGTACCCATCATCAAAGACAAAAGAATATTGGGGTTAAAGTACGACCTTAAACACTCTTCCCTCGCTGGCTTTAAACATCTGCATTTGTGTACAGTTTGCCAGGCCCACAGATTTTTAAGCATATACTGCATGATTCTAATTGGATTAAAAACCTCATATTGAACTGAACACAAAATGAGATAGATTGCATCACACATTTATGTGCATTTATTCAATGACAGCATAGGTTAGTGCTGCCACCATGCATTGTGGACCATATGTTAATACAAAAAAGATCACTACTATGTATGTTTTGTACAAAAAGAGCAGCTGATGCAACAAAAATTCAATGTTTTTTAGCAAAGTCAGCATTACATTATAAAACACTGTCCTGTAGTTTCAATATATAGTTTTTTTCTGAATAACACTGTGTCCATTCTGTTAGGGTCACATGGCATCACCGTCCAATCAACAGGACCACATTATCATGTAATGGAACAGAGGAAGGTGTGTTTACTTGTGGAAGGCTGAGAGCCTCTTGAGGGATGAAAGCACATTGTAAATATCATCATCATCTGCCTCTTCAACCTTTGGCAAGTAGAAATT
The DNA here is from genome assembly GCA_025773905.1 of Chitala chitala. NCBI lineage: Eukaryota > Metazoa > Chordata > Actinopteri > Osteoglossiformes > Notopteridae > Chitala > Chitala chitala. The sequence goes on from JABJVR010033663.1 coordinate 29,692, forward strand.
TGACAATCAAGGGTGATCCTTTCTCAGCTCATTTTTAAAAGTTTGAAAACAACAAGGTAGCCATTTGTGTACTCACATGTACATAAATATGTTAAACAGGTTAAGCAAACAGAATGACAGAAGCATTCTTTTTAGCAGGACAGAGGGCTCTCCCTGTACCTCTTGGAGCAGGTCCTCCACGGCGTGGCTGAAGTGATCCACCAGCTGGTCCATGAGCTGGCCACGTGCCACGTCCACGCGGTTCATGATGGGGTACTCCTCACTGCACAGGATGCTGTAGGTCCAGCTGCAGGCCTCCAGCACCTCTGTGTCCGTGTGTTTCTCCACCACAAGCTTGATCTGTTTCAGCAAGGCATCCAGGTGCTGGGGGCGCAGTTTGACACATAGGGTACAGGTCAGGCCGACAGAAGACATGGGTGTAATGGGAAATGTTGAAATATTTTATGTGTTTATGCAAGCAAGCCTAAAAGTAAGCCTAAAGAACTGTTAGACTCTGTAACCGCAAGTCTAGCTTGAACTGGTTCAAATCAGACATTGAACTCTTGCCCTTTTCTGCACTTTTGGCCTTTCATGCATATCATACCGCTGTTTGCAGCTAACTTCAGCGCAGGAACATTTTGTGGTAAGAAGATAAGTGCATGGGGGAGTGACTGAAACTGTCTATAAAGCCCTATGAGCCCATTCCTCGACTGTTAGAGTGGCGCTGGAGCCTCGATGCACAAGGAAAGAACCCCATTAATAAAGCTTTTGAATAACAACTGTCTGGTCTCCTGAAAATTTCCACAACAATGGGCAGGCGCTTTAGAAAAAGGTAAAGGCTACAGGTTAAAGCTGCAATGAAAGGATGAGGCAGACTTGTGAGGTGAGAGGAACAAGGCAACAGTTAAGTAAAATAAGGCAGAGAGGTGAAACGGAAGGTGGAAGACACAAGAGCCCCATGACATTAAGTAGACCATAGACCTTCTCCATCCGGGCTGCAGTGTACACCTCCAGGTCAAAAAATGGAGGGATCTGGAGAAGGTTGGCCACCTTCTCGGCATCCGCCTGGTACTGCAACCAACATAAATGAATTATGCGTTAATCTCAGCAAAACATTAAAACATGGATTCATATTTACAATGTTATTCGCAGGGATGAACTAAAAAGTGGACAGAAGGAAGCAAACAGCTTTTAAATGTAGTGCACCAACACAGAAAGAGAAGCCACACCGTAGTCAAATGAACCAGGTGTGCAAGCATCCTTGGGGACTAAATAAGGAAACAGCAGGTGTGCAATTTACCTTAGAGAGCAGCATGGGGAGAGCCACGATAAAGTGCTCTGTCAGCTTGTTTCGATCATCCATCTGAGTCTTCCTCTCTTTTGAAGTCAGAACCTGGAAGCCGACACCCTGTCAATACAACGTGCCTTGCCACACTGTCTGTATTATATAATACTTTATGAGTGCATGTGTGGTATATAACTTAGAGAGCTAATACTGGCTCACTGCAGTAATTTGTGATTCTCCACTGGCATGACTGTTGTACCGTGCTCATGTGCTTTTCCACTGCTCCGTTACCTGTTCTGTACCATGTCAGATGGGCCCTGCTCAGGAGCAAGAGCACAGCAGGCGGGACTCCACCCTCAAACAAGCGCAGCTATATCAAAGTGACGTGATTGGCTAGGGTGTGTCTGCGCTGGACTGCAGGGGCCGTTTGTAACTTTCAGGTTCAGACAGCATTGCTTTTGGTTGTCTTTTAAATTCAATTCAAAGCCATAAAATTTTTGTACATGTCCCAATAATTATTTAATGTATAACTGGCACAATGAAGAGGTGCATGCACTTTTATCTGTTTGGTTGCACAGGAAATACAACACGACTTGATAGAGTAAGACATAAACAAAAAAGTGTTTTGGGACATATCTCCTAAATTATCAGATGTAATACAATATATAAAGTATATAACTAGCCTATAGGTATAAATACTCCATAGTGTTTTTTTAATTTCAGCATTTGTTTGACTGTGCATTGTGAAAGACAGCTGTCTTCCTATCAGTGGGGGTGTTGGAGGTGTTTGGTGCTCGATGACACAGTCTTACCCGCTTCCCCATAACCCTGCCCACTGGGGGGTGTGCCTCGGCCGCTTGCCTTATGGCGCACACCATAAGCTCCACCAATGCACTCTCCTGTCGGTCTGCTAACGCTTGGTGGGGGGTAGATACAACAGAGATGCGTTAGCTATTAAGTGTATACAGCAACCACAACACACATGCATTCATACACAGAAAGATACAATATGGGAGGGCCTAATGTGATCATAATCTTATATTAATGAAGACGCATAAAGACTTTATTGTGGGTGCATGAACAGAGACAGAGAGGTGGTTACACAGAGGCAGAGAGATGACATGACAGAGTCAGAATGGTGGTCACATAGAGTCACCAGGGTGATCAGAGACAGATGACAGTGTGGTCACACAGGGATGAAAGGAAGACAAAGAGTCAGGTGTTCACAGAGTCACCAGGGCGATCAGAAAGAGATGACAGTGTGATCAAAGAGACAGAGAGATGACACAGAGTCAGTTCGGTGTACACATGGTGTCAGCAGGGTGATCAGACAGAGATGAGAATGTGGTCACATGCGAACAGAGAGATGACACAGAGTCAGTTCGGTGTACACATGGTGTCAGCAGGGTGATCAGACAGAGATGACAGTGTGATCAAAGAGTCAGAGAGATGAGACAGAGTCAGTTTGGTGTACACATGGTGTCAGCAGGGTGATCAGACAGAGATGAGAATGTGGTCACAAAAGGACAGGGGGGTGACACAGTAAAGTGGTTGCTCAGACACCTCCTTTCCCTGCAGTACCTTCCTCTTCCTGCTCCGGCTCCTCCAGGAGCAGCTCCGTCACGCACTCCCAGTCCTTGAGCAGCTCCTGAGAGCTCTCCCACAGGCTGTCCACCAGGTAGGCTGCATGCTCGTGGAGCTGAGGGCAATTGTGTGTGAGACAGACAGAGCAGGTCAGTGTGTGTATGCGTGTGTGTGTTTGTGTGTGTACAGGTTTTGTCTTGTGACAAAATTCCATCTTTACAGGGTCAAAATATCCCCAAAACAAAGGCTGAGAAACAGATGTACCCATAAGGGAAGTGCCTTCATTATTTCAAGTTAAACTAACGGCATACTTCTTACCTGTTCCTAACATTTAGAAGACATAGCTGCAGCTTTATTGCCATTATGTACATTAGACTAGCATAGAGTGTCATGTTCAGGGACACACCTGGTGGCTGGGCTGGGATTTGAACTGGGAGACTTCTACACCCCAGCCTGATGCCCCCCCTCACTGAGCCACCAGGCCGCTCACATTTAGCGAAGAATGTTGTTGCTTTAGGAACAGGTGTCTTTAAACACCATTACAACGACAGGAAAGAGGGCACACAACGTGTAAATAGGATGGTTTCACTTATATCATTCTTCACTCTTACTCTTTTTCTAGTTTTTGGTTGCTTAACAGATGTTGATCCAGCCAGATTTGTTAACTGTGTTTCCATAGTGTGATAGTCTCCCTTAAGAAACGTACACACCCACACGCAGCCCGGACGGCACACAGTACCTCACTCTCCAGGAAGAACAGCACCAGCATGCGCACCAGGATCCCATTGGGGCTGCTCTGGCCCCTGCGCTTGGCCAGAGCTTCCTCAGCCTGGGGGTCATGGCGGCTGAACAGCCTAGAGATCGCCAAACACATCACATGACTCAGCCCCATCAGCATAACCACACAACACCCTTCATAACCCTGGGCATCCACTATGCACAACTGGCACTCAAAGATATTAGTCTTACGGCTACTATTGCCAAGGTAAAGTTGTTACTTTTAACTATAAACCTAACTAGTATTAGTACTACATTTTTTACCAAGTGCAATAGTGCTGTTTTATATATCTATCCAGGCATAGCAGGCACATTTTTGAATATATCTACAGCCCTTCATTTAAAGAGAGGAGCAAAACAATAACATTGAAACTAAAACAATAATGCAACCTGCTGAATCCAAACTTTAGTATAACTACATTTATTGTTACCAATTATTACAGATAATAACCCAGTCTACAGTTGAAACCAGATATTTACATACACTTCAGAAAAAAACACAAAAATGTTTTTTTCTTTACTGTCAAACATTAAATCAGAGTAAACCTTTTCTGTTTTAGATCAATAAATATTAACATATTTTTTGCATTTGTTAAATGTCAGAATTGAGCGAGGGAGAATTTT
>JABJVR010033674.1:7859-33938 GCA_025773905.1 Chitala chitala
TGAATAATAAAACTACCCCCACGGATTAGCAAATTATTAACAACCCCCCCCCCCCCCATTAATCTGTGAGTGTTTTTATCCCTTATGAAACATAAAGAGGCCTTGTTATGATCACAGGCAACATGTCAAGTTAATGCCAAGTTAATTAGTTTGATCCCTCCACGCTCAAATTACCTTGATTTAAGCGTATTTGGTTTTGACTTGTGTTAATAACGGTAGCTGTGCTGTTGGACAGCCATGGCGTTGCCACTTATCCGTCTTGCCTTGCTCTCCAGAGCAGAGAACTTTGAATCTCAATGAGCAATTCAGGTTGGACACAAGAAGCATACCACTGTACAGAGGGGAGGAGAGAGCGAGGATGGGGGCGTAAAACGGAGATCCAGGCGCAAGGCACATCTGAAGACTCATAAACACGTTTGGTTAAGCAATAACACTTCAAGCAGTGCATCCAATGATCTGCCTAGGTTTTGATTTATGGTGCGAAAAAAAGGTGTCCTTTAGCCTCGGGAATGGACTCTTTTACAATGCTGCAATCAAGGTATGGTACAAAGCTGCTATTCCAACCTCTCTTCTGCTAGGAGCTGTACCTCTGTGGATTCGTTAGGCTAATTAGGCCCAGACATGGCCTAACTTATTTAAGGCAGCTCTGCCATGTTAAAATGGAATAGGAGAACAAGGCAATTTAGCTGCTTGTGATCCTGTGAAGAAATGCTGCTAAAACAACTGAAATGTGTGCTGTTTTTTAGATGAACATAAGATATAATCTATTTCCTAGTACATTCTGGTTTTTGAAACCCATTTCTGATTAAGCAGATACACAAATGAGATGTGAATACATAAAGTAGACTACATTCAGTGAAGATTTAAATGGAGTTGAAACTGCAGTGCTTTACAATAATATGGTCACCTGTCTGTCCCTTGCTGAGGTGTTAATGTCGTTACACTTTGTGGCAGAAAATGAATTGATTAAGTAAATATAGATGGTCCCCGAGTTACAATGGTTCGACTTACGATTTTTTGATCCTACGATGAGGATAGCGCTACGACAAAATTCCAAAAATATTTGAAGTTTTGAGCAGCATGATGTACGCATCTCTTGCCGTGTGAGATGCCTCACTCTCGCCAGCGATCGACAGAGTTCAGTTGTCTCCGTGTTAGAGCGTGTATTGTTTTTTTAGAGCCCATATTTATTTTGTCTCGACTTACGTTTTTTTTTTCCAAGTTACGATGAGGTGTGAAATTAAAACTGCACATTGGAAAGTTTTTTACTCTGTTTACATATTAGTATGCCACATGTGTCAGCTTCTGGTTGTGTCTCAGTATCAGCATTAGGTATCCATGTCTTATTTCCCCATACTACGTGTTAAGCTTACCAGCAAACTGATCCAGAGACCAACTAAACAGACAAGCCAAACTTGCTTCATATAATTAATTATCCGCTGTGATAGATGGCCAGGTAGAGCTATACTTCTGCACTGGAGGCAGCAGAAAAAAAAATTCCCTGTATCAAAACTATTAATGAGAACAAAATTTCTCATTAGTACTGAAATTATGCTGAAGAAAATATTGATTAAAATGATAATGGACAGAGTTATTTTGATTCCCTTAAGCGAATGTTTTCAGCTGTTATTTGTGCCATGTAAGCAGGGCCAGATCCCTTCAAGGTCTGCAGCACTGGAAATGGATGCACTCCTAAAGATGTTGGATTGAATCACCCACCCCCAAGTTCTAGGTTATGATTTGTCCTCCAGCTTCTAATTGCTGTTGCTGCTTCGTTTTATTCTCTTCAAGTATTTTCAGTCTCCTTCTTGCACTCAGTGCTCAGTCTCAGGAAGACAGGGGCAGTTTGTTGAAAGCAGCTTTATTTTCAGTCTCTGCTTTGAATGGTATTTTTGTTTTCTTCTCTGCATTGTTTCCTGATCTTAATGGGAAAGGCTGTGCTCAAAAATACATCAAATTAAAATGAGTTGAATACATCGAAATATCAACAGAAATCAAAGTAAGAATGTAGATCACTGTCAGGACCATATAACCTCTCTAGACATGAGCTGTTCAGTAAACTGCTCAACACCTGCCTCTCACTCCTGCACGTAGAACAACGGTGAGGACTAGTAAGACATGGCTCCTACCTCTTGGCTCTGACTCGGTGAACTGCAGCCAAGCATGCTGAGATAAGCTCTGACAGAACCTATTCAAATGAAAGCAAACCTCACACCTGAGGGCCCCGCAGGTATAGCTGATGGACAGACAATACAAGGTGACATTTCCTGGGCATGTGGCGTCACCATAGCAACAAGAAACAGCAGCAGACATGGAGGTCATCAAGTGTTGACCTGCAGACTGGATGTTCAATATGCTAATTTTACTTTTGCATATTTTTCAGTCATATTGGGAGGGACAAAGGCAGCATGTGTAAAGTAATATAGTGTTGTGGTTTGGGTGGCTTTGCAGAGAGTACAGCTATGTTATATGTGGAGGTTTTTGTGTGCATGTCTGTTAAACATTAGTCAGTGGGAGCATATATAATCTCAGCCCTGAAAAACTGTGGTAAATTTTTGAAATTAAAGAAAGACACTTAAGAGCTCGGAGCTGTAGCTGGTTGTTTTATATAAAGTCATTATATGCAAATTTTGTGGAAAACAAAACAAGAGATCACATCATTATAATTATGTTTTTACATTAGTTACTTAGACCAGCATTTGACATCTTGCAGTGCAAGGACGTTTAAAGTCCCTACAATTAAAAGATCTGTGTTGACAATGCAGATACACACGTTAGCACTGGGACCAGTGTGCAGACAAAGTTGGCAGAAGTACAAAAGCAGAACTCTGCTTGTTCTTGAGCTAAACCTCCCTTTGGATGCCTTTTATCTGACAGTTTTACAACTTCATTTTTAAGCAGCAAATGCAATGTGCAATTAAATAAATGGTCAGGATGGTTGTTCCATCACTGTCTGTTTCAGGAGTTACCACTAGATTACTGCTGTGCAAACAGACCATATAGACACCCTTTACAGTGTGATCTCTTAGTTTTTCATATGATATCAGTATCTCAGAATATAAGTTAATGATAATATTTACAAAGTGGTTCTTCCATACAGTCAGCTCAGTTATATTGAATAAGGCATCTGTAGGTAGTGGAATTGCTTTAATCCATCACCATTGTCATTTAGGATGTCACCTGAACTGAACCCTGTAAAATTCTCATACTGTTCTCTGGCTCATATTAATTTGGTTCACAGTAGTACAGAGGATGTTTCTGGATGCATTAAAGGCACACATGCATGCACACCTTCTAGTTGATCCATCCATCCATTCTCTATACTGCTTATCCAATTCAGGGTCCTGGAAAGGCTGGAGCCCATCCCAGGGAACACAGAGCAAGAGACAACCCAGGAAGGGCACCAGTCTGCCACAGGGCGCACACACACTATGGGCAATTTGGAGACACCAATCAACCTACGCTGCATGTCTGTGGACCATGGGAAGAAACCAGAGAAAGCCCACCAAGCACAGAGAGAACATGCAAACTCCACGCACATGGACCCAGACCCCAGGCATGGAGGTGCGAGGCGACAGTGCTAACCACCACACCACTGTGCTGTCAGCTTCTTATTGATGGCTAGTCAAATTTACTTCACTAGTATTTTTTATTACTTTGTATAAAAGGTAACGTATACATAAGAAACCGAGACAATAGAGGGAGAACATAGGCCGACATATTGAGGTGAACCCTAGGACTCAGATGTGGCGATGCCATTATGCTGGCATGTCAAGACATTGTTCTGTGCAGTTACTCAACATTTTAGCTTCATATCTAACACTTTATGACATAATGACAAAATAGCACAGTTCATTTTCAGAACATGTACCTGTGCAGGTAACTATGTTAGGTGAAGTAAACTATTATTCATTATCACTTTCTCACGATTGACTAAATTCAAATGCAAGAACTATAAGAACTATCTAAATGTGTCAAATACAACCCACCAAGTAATGAATAGACATAGTAGTGTTGGGAGTTTGCACATTCTAGTCTTGGAATGTTCTCTTAGAAAAACATTCTCAAATCATAACTGAGAACATAGCTTTTGACACTAATTGCACCCGTGATTAGTAACTTACGGCCTTCTTTCTGTGCTGTGTTCCAGTGTCTGTGTGGAGCTGTAACTCACCTAGAAAGAGGGACGTGCTACACACTCACTGTCACCGTTTCGTTGACAGTCTAATTTGCTTACAAATTTCACATAACGACAGCTGTAATACCAAGGAGAGGCAGAATGTACAGAATCTCCAATACATAGTCTCCTCCTTGTTACCTTATTGACTAATATTTTAATAATGATTCACAGCACAGAAATTTCAGGTGTAACGGCAAAGAATTTGTAATGGAAATGTCATATTAATTCTGGATTAAGAGGGAAAAAAATGGCATTGCTGAAGACAAAAGTGAAAACAAACCAAGTAAAAAGAAAGCATAGCTGTTTCTTCTTACTGCATGTATTGCAAAAAAACAAGTCCACTTTTAAATGAAAATAGTTTAACTTTTAACTCGAGTAGAAATTTCAAATGTGGCAACAGCAAGAAATGGTGAACTCTGTCACATCTTTATCTCAGTCTGCTCAAAAGAGGGCACAGCTGCAAGAACAAAACCGTGAGCCTGTCGCGGTTCTCCCTGGTGTCCTTGATGTCTGGCCCCACCCTTTCATTTTCTTGTCAGTGTTTGTCTAGAGATTGCACTTGTTCTTTACTTCCTGTTTCTCTTCTTAAGGCTTGTCCTTTCACTTGTGGGGTGTGAGGTGTTGTTACACACTTGTGTAAACTGTGCACTTATGGTTTTCCAGTAAGCTTCAGTCTATGGTTTTCACTCTCTATAGTTTTTACTCCTTCCTTCCTATTTTGGTTTCCCTTGTTTTTTTCTGTTTGGAGACCTTGTCCCTTTTGTTTTTGTTTGGATTTTTTTCTTTTCAATTCAGCAAAAAGAAATCTCTGCAATTGGACCTTACCTGTCTTTGCATTACTGTTTATCTAGACAGAACTATAGTCCACAGAGATTCTTTATAAACGTACTTAGAGAATGTCCACAGGCTTAGAAAATCTTCAAATAAATGTGTGTGCCTGTGTAATGGGAATATTTATGTACATGTTCACAGCAGGAGCCGTCCAGATTAAATTGACCTCTGTGGTGAGCAGGCGCGGCTGTGCACATGTACAGTTTTTATCCACTGAATTTCATTGTAAATTTGCATCCAGTATATGCAAGACGCACAAACTCTGTTGTTATGTAACTTCTGTAATAACACGACAGAAAAAGAAAGGAATTCAATATTTTAAAGATAATGTTTTCTGCGGAAAAAAAAAAATCCTTGAAACAATGGAAATGCAGAACATAAATAAAATTGCTTAAATGCCAGAACGGTAATCAAAAAAACTATAAAACGATAACATTGGGTAGAAGAGATAATTCATAATGGATATTTACATAATGGGTCTTTAAACAAATGTAGAGGGAAAAGGCTCATGTTGAAAAGCTTCCTTTGGAAAGGCGGGATGGGATGACTAGGTAAGGTAAGGTCCAGTATAGATCAGGACTGATGTCCAGCATGTACTTTCCTATATGCACTTCAGTTCGTCGATTGCTTGTGTTATTATTGAATACTTTGTCAACGGTGTGTGTGTGGGCAGCTCAACACTGTGTTGGTGTGTAGGAGATTTATAGTATGGGCGTTTGTTGGCTCACAGTAATGTGTGGGTTCAGAGTCTCAGTGACATCCCATCCATTTGTAATGTTACAGCTGTGGGCTGTATATGTGCTAAAGGAATATTACCTTGAGTGGACAAAAACTGGACATAAACTATTTTATCTACAACTCTCAGGGAAGATTTTTTTTTCCATATATTCATAAAGTTAAGCATTCACTTGTTAAGACCTAATAATATGTATACATTATAATGGTTATGACGAGGACTGGATTTGGTACACTAAGAAAACAGAACTATTTGTGTCCTAAAGTTGTAGATTTTATTCTAATACAATTCTGTGAAAAACTTTGTAAAGAGTCTTAAATGGGTGTAATTTGACAATCTGATTAATCTTTTAAATGCGCCCTGTTGTCTGTGATATTCTCAGTGGTAAGACTGGTGACATAAATATATGCTTGTTTTGAAAAGGTAGAACATGTTAACATGATTTTGTTTTGCTATAAAGTAATACAAGTAATACATCCATGAGCATTTCAAATGTTAGGTTAGTGCTTTTTTCCGCACTAGATAGTAATATTTTTAAATTGGTAGTATTCCACATGCCCCAGCAGTAAAATGGCTGTACCTTCTCACACGCTCCGGCCTGGACCTGATGCCCTTGTCTCTGTCGTAGGAGTAAATGCTGCAGACAGATGAAACGAAAGGAGAAAAAGGAGCACTCTTATCTCGCTGAAATTTCTGTCCATCAGCCATTGATTCTGGAGCCATTCGTACTTGAGCGCCCACCGGCCGAACTCACCTGGCACTTGCTGTCAGGATATCCCTACTGCCTTGCCTGAAACGACAAAGACATCCTCACCCTTTTTGAATCTAAACCCAATTATCGAAAGTGTGGTGAAGGCCATCCCATTAGAGAACTTTTCAGATCCAGTGAAGCATTTTCAAACAAATAATTAGCCTCTAGATTGAAAAACATATTCCAGTATATACAAAAATGCAGAAATAAATAGGGACTGATATCCCAGTATGTTTTTGCAGTATTGTAAACAATCAGTATTCAGTGTGAAGCGCTGCACTTAATTCATTTACTAGGTAGAACTGAATGATTCATTGGTATTCTGTGCGCCTCATTATAAGTCTAATACAAAGGAATAAAATACAAGGATTAATAAATGTCTTCCCTTTGTCCAAGGGTAGCAGCACATTAATTTTCACATTTTGGACTGGTTAAAGTACATTTCTGTGCATTTATACCCAAAAGAATATATGTCCAGTAGTTTTAGTTTTCAAACACTTTTTGTTTATTTGAGGGTTGCTAAGGAGCAGAACAACTGGAACATAGAATGATGGCTGTTTAAAGGAAAGTAAATGTAAATGAGTTTAGCGAACAGCAAGCTCTTATTTGGATCAGTTATGCCAATTGTGAGCAGACACAGATGGACAAACTAACTGGTTTGATAAGGTCCTACAAATAATTTCCAGATGTTTTTTACAACAATTCTTGTAAATCGGGTGTTGACTTGTTCATCAATTCTGTTCATTAATTTGTGCATATTAAAATGTGTGCCTTCAGTCACTTAGAAGAAAACTATTTCACCACATTATCGTCAGCCAACAAAACCACCTTTCCTGGCAATGCTTTTAGTGCCTGTCCTATTTGTTTGCCTTTGCATTGAGTTATTCTACATATACTACACAATGTGTCATGAACAAATGAGCAGTCTTTGGTAGCATTCTTCATTCCAGACCTATTTGTGGTTCTTCAGCATCAAAGGAAATTTCAGACATGTCACCTAGCAATAATAGAGTGCTTTCCAGGAGAACTGACAGGGTCAGAGTTGTCAACAAGGCAGAGATGAGTTCATGAGCAGAGATACTGGATACCTTTAATCTGAGTCTGCCTGCAGCTCTGTAACTCAGCGACTCAATCATATCAATGTAAAAATGTACAAATCACTGCAAGACCTTGCCGGTGTTTTTCAGTCCCTCAAAAAGGTTCAAGCTGGTTTTATTTCTAAGGCAGTTGCCAAGGAAACGAAGACTTTTTTCGTCTTACACTCCATGGCCCGAAACCAGAAATTAATCAAGTTCATTTGCTTTCTTTCTGTTGTTGAGTATCAGCACACAAATAATAATGAGTAACTACCCTACCTGATGTAGTAATGAATGGTTCCTTACAGGGGAGGTTCTAGCAACTGAAAAGATCATGGGTTAAGTGAAGTTTGCCAGAGCAATGTCTGTTGCTTTGCTATAAAATCCCATCCTCTTGCAAGGTGAAAATATTCACAGCTAATCTTAAAATATTTGTGGCTGACGGCCTAAATGCTCAGAGCTAACAATGCCACTGGTTCCATGAAAGAATGATTTAAGGTATGAACTCATGCTCCCAAAATCTGAAAAGTGTCATATGAAAGAATGGACACACTGGAATTTATTTAACAGATTTCACTGGTCTTGTTAGGAAGTTCAAGAAAATGCAACACAAAGACAAACTAAAAGCACTGATGGATTAAAGTTTGTAGCCGTTTTAATATCAAGCAACACATGGACGTGTAGAAATACATACAAAGAACTGTCATTTCAGGGATATCCAAAAACAAACAAAAGTGCTTTTTGTGCTTTTTGTTGAACATTTTGACTGCATAAAATAAATGTTCCTGTGCATGAACACACACAGATAAGCACATCGATCTGTATAAACATCTAAGATAATGTCAATAATAAATTCAAAACTATATTTACAAGGTCAAAGTCATGAAAAATACAGCCAATAAGAGCAGTTGATTCTGGTTGGCTTATTCTAACTGGACTTTTTTTTTTCCATTATCAGTTGCAAAGGTGTGTTTCTGTTTAGCTAGCTGAACCAGTTACATGAAGGGAGCTTCCTCTTTTAGTGAGGAGCCATCATACCAGAGGAGTAGCAGCTGTTTTTAATTTACATGACATTGGTGCAGAATGTGTAATCCTTTCATTAATTGCTATGTTGTGACAAATCACTATACCATGTATCCATAAGTAGTTTTAATTGTTTAAAAGACAGGTATGATGCAGAGTGACTGGCAACAGATGCAGAGAAGTCAAAATGGTCAAATAGTCAAAAGAAAAAAAATATTTAACATACCACCCGTCAGAGCTGTTTGACCAGAAACTAATCATTAACATTAATGATGCTCTTATCTGTATATGTAGGTTATTCACAGTTTATCTCTCTGAAGTCCTTCTTTCATATGAATTTCTCAAGTTGAATGCTAGCACACTGCAGAAAAGGCTAACTGACAGATGCCTGCAATCTCCCGAGGTTCTTCTAAATCCACACATTGCCAGACAAGTGTGAATAATTGTGATTGGAGAGTGCACAGCTGGTCTGTGTTTCCGAACAGTAGCATGCAGCTTCAAAGGAGGTCATCTGTGTTACCACGAGGGGATTTAAACTTTAAATTCTTATTCTGTGTGTACATTTTCTCATCCTCTGGTTCCCCAAGTACTCCATCTCAGGCCCAAACCAGTTATGCTAGATTGAAAGAAATTTTATTTATTAATTTATTTAGGAGCTAATAAAAAACAGACAATATATTCAGGTAACATAATGTCTGAAACTAAAGCAGAAGTCAATCCAGGGTTGCTGTGTTAAAAATTTAAAACAGAGAGAAAAGGTCAATTTGAAGCTAAAAACATAAAACAGAGTTTTTGCAATAAGGAAAATATGTGACTTATGTATATGATAAAAGTTTTAGCTACTAACGCCACTGCATTTTTTATAAAAATGTGGAATTTAGGCATATGAATAATGAACCCTGTAATGAAATAGAATCTAAAAAGTATCATTCAACAGTTTATTTCAAACGCACACATTATGTATAGAAAGTGTCGTTTTAAATGTGTTGGAATTCATCAAAAGTGACAGACATTTTGCTGCTCTCCCTGGCAAGACAAAACATAGGAAAACATACATCCTGTAATATCCCGTATGAGACGCCAGCCGAAGAGAGAGTGAGTGCTCACACATGCAAACCAGTATAACCAGTTCACCTCGGGTTGTTGGGGGAAATGGATCATGAAGAAAGAGGCCATACACAACAGGAAAATTCCTATTGTTTTGTTTCATATCCTCTGACACACCATCCAAAATATAAGTTTAAAATACATACGTGTGACACCCATGTCAATATTGTGTGTGAGATGACCGCAGATATATCGGTATGAAACTCTTTTTTTAGGTTCTGATTCTAAACTGCTGTGGAAAGTAGATATTTGTCACGATTTGTTCCTGTCAGTTCCCCATGTCTCCACTAGTAGGCGCCCTTACCCCTGTTCTCCCATTTTCCTTATGTTCATTACCTTGTTAATTCTATCAATAGTTCCTACTTGTGTCTCGTTACCTTGGCTTTTCTATATATCCCTCCCTTCTGCGTTAGTCCTTTGCTGGTTATTGTTGTGTAATGTTGCTTATAATATGTAAGCTGGAGTCCCTGTAGTTGTAACCTTATTATTTTGAATCCTTGTATTCTTGTTTTGTATTTATACCTCCCATTTGGCACATTAGGCCTCACCTCTCTCACCTTCCTCACCTGAACGTTACAATATTGTCATTTTTTGTCACAAAGTGCTTCACAGCCTACGATCACTACCATCTCTCACTGTAAGAAACATAGAAGGTCAAAGGAGCCAAACACATTCGGAGATAAGACCCCAAAATTAAACGATAATATCTCATTAAACACAATTGTTACAGGAAAAGAAAACATTGTTAAATTCATACGTGATGCTTTTTTCCAGCTTTCCATTATTTCATAACAATTTTGATCATCTTCCTATAGATGACGGGTAAAAAGAGCAGTTCCACAATTTAACTCACAACTGCATCAATCTACTTGCTACACTCTGGATGATTTTAAGCTCTTCCTGACTGCGGGCTTCATTTAGATCAGTACCAGCACCACCAGAACACATCAGATAGTTTCAGCTTCTGTTAATGTTAGGAGGACGCATTATGAAAGCACACAGGTAAATATGCTCTTACAAACCTAATTAAGGTGTGCTTTGAGAAAACCAAATTTAATTAACTTTGTCAGTCTATGGTGGTATCTTAGTCCAAAGTATGACTTTCCCATCATCTTTGCAGTTTTTATTGACTGGAACAGTAATGCTGTCTGTTCTGTCCTGACGCCTTTTGCATTGTTCAGTGCATCGGGCAGCGAGTTTTCGACGAGTTTGGTCTGACACCACAATAGCGGCTTCATCCCTTTCTACATCAATGGGATTTAGATCTTGAAGACACATTGCCCTTGAGCTGATGACCTTGTGTTCGTCCTCCAGTTTAGGGCTTCCAGTTCATCACGGTTTTTGGGATTCGTGGTTGGGTAATATGAGCACACGTCCCGTTTAGCACATTCAGTGACGAGTGACGGTGTCTTCAAGCTTTGGCAGACTGCTTCATCGCAGCATTTATTCATTAGTAATACGATTATATCTCTTAGGACAATTTATTAATTACCGCTTAAAAGGATGGAGAAAAATGCAATTAAATGTTATGTGCTCAGTCATCTATGAAAGTGAAAAACAGCTTTTTGTAAGGATACATCTGTTAGGTGCTCATGCTCAGGTCACTGTATTGAATTAATTAACAGAATACATACATTAAGTAAATAAGTCAGGTCTTCTATAAGAAACATATCCATATATATCCATCAGCTGCTTACATTAATTCAGCAGGTTTTCAGTTATATGTAGTTTTGAAGATATCACTAGTCTGAATATGGATTTATTTCACAGATTTCTTTTCAGTTGGCTAATACAAACCATTTGTGCTCCCACCACTTCAGTGCAGAGAAAAACTAACATGTAATAATGATGACCTAATCAAAATTATCTGAATTCTTCAAGGCTGTAAAATGCCTTCCTGGCCAAGTGCTGAATTTCATTATGTACAATGCCGGAAGTTGTGTGTTACAGAGCTCTGAGTCAGCCTCAGAAAACTGTCATTGTGATAGTACCCATTACCACCAGCCCAGAAGAAAGACATTAACATCTACATGAATAATATTTACTATTATATTACTCATTTTATACAGAGATGTTAGGCAGGCAGTGTGTCAATTATGTAACTAAGTATTATTAACACAAATAAATATTATTGACCCAAAAGTCACTGGTCTCAGCTTCTAAGAAGCAGTGCAATTATCCAGCCAATAAATCAAATATCTGTAGGAGGCGGTGTGTGTACTTGGCCACTGCTTGGACAATATTAACAACGTAAATCATCGGACCGAACCTTTTTATCATAATGGTTTCATGTATTTTGCCGTAATTTGTTAACCAATGTCTGACAAATGAGGCCTAACCAAGTTAAATTCAGCCCCTTTTCTAATATGGCCAGTTAAGGAGGTTAATAAGGCAGCTGTCTGACAGCAGGTGTCCCTGTTCTCTGAATTTGTCCCCAGGATAACCTTTCCCCTTCTTATGCAATATGTTCTTTCTTTTTAATGATCAAGTTTATTTAGCTTGGGGATCTGAACACAAAACATGTTTCACTACACTGTTAGACTTTGACTCATATGTTGCGTATTAGAAGTCAAGCATGTTAGCCCATGCTTTCTGTTTTAGCAGTTTGTTATACATATACATCTTTTGTTAAGTGAAGCAGGTATATTGTGCTCTTCAATGCTGCCTATGTCATCATATGGAGACTCATCTGACCCTGCAGAACTCCACATCACCACTTCATAGTACCAGCAGTTCCCTTTCCTGATGTCTGGGAACCTATTAACATTTTGTTGTGAAGATAATTGCATTTATCATATATGTACAGAGGTAAAATGAAATACAGAGATTTCACTTAAAGAGATCTAGTAGTTAGTGAGTGCGAAAGAAAGAAAGAAAGAAAGAAAGAAAGAAAAACAAACAAACAAACAGACAAGCAAACAGTGCTGGCCTGGCACCCCATCAAGGGACCCCACTAAGGATTGACATCATGTACCCAGTGACCCTCTAACAAAAAAGCTGATTGGCAAAAAGAATGAAATAATGAATTAAATAAACATGATTTAAATTGTTTTAAGGGACAGGTGGATTGGCCAAAGCAAACTAGTTTGTGTGTGTGTGTGTGTGTGTGTGTGTGTGTGTGACCTGTGATGGGTTGCTGCCCTACCCAGTGCGTCCCCTTCCTTGTACCCAAGGCTGACTGGGACAGACTCCACATGTGACTCTGTGATGTGGTAATGAATGGAACATTTGGCTGTTTTAAACAGTATTACTGAATTATTTTCCTGGATATTTTCAGATACTTAATGACTGTTATAGAAAAAAAGCTACAACAAACATCTGGTTAATTTTATGCTTCCAAATAACAAAAAAACATTAAACAGACATGAATTAAGGTTTTAATACATTCTACTGCATTACTGTTTATAGTTTTCAATAATACCAGTTTAAAAGACATTGATTAATAAGTAGTCTTTCATTAGTTTTAATACTTTAATTGGAGGTTTAAATAATATTTCAAGTGCTAGTAAAAGGACATTAAGAAAAACTGGACCCTGTTAAACAGCAGAAGTCCATAGCAAACGTTTCCATACTCTAACATTAGTTAGACTTCCATAAAATCTTTTAAAGGTCGCATAACAGAAGGCTACACTGAAGTCCTAAATGTATACATATTCAAGACAACTTCATATTTTCAACAGCACAATTGCCCATTCCTTTATCTTCCTAGCTGAGCTTCATGGTTAAAATTGTGCATTCTTGTGGAAGATACATTACAATGTCTGTATGGGAGTGCACCCGTGAGAGCTGTGGGATAACTTTAAGCTCAGTTTGGTGCAGGTAGTAAAAACCTTAATAAAAACAGGAGTGCTCCATATCTTTGGGTAAAATCTCAGGCGTTATTAAACTGTTCTGGCCAGTCGTGTTTGGTTGCTGTCCAGACGGATATGAAGCTGCTGTAGGGGGCTGGCTGCAGCACACACTGGCTGAGAAATGCTCTCTGTTCCACTGTCTCTCCCTCTGTTGATCACGTCATTATGACAGCAGGGGTCATAATGCTGCACATAACCAACATTGTCTGTGGTTCTAACAGCATAGGACAAAGGTTATCAGAATCTGTGACTTTGACAAAATTGTGTTATATTTATAGATTTCTAATGAATCCAGTAATTTACTAAAAACTAAAAATAATAATAATAATAATAATAATAACTAGTTAACCCCGCAAGTCATTTAAGCTTAGGAATCTTGTAAACGGAGACACCAACGTTTTATCCTGGTGTCACTACATGTGTTCTTGTTCCCATGACAAGTTTGTGCACATGTGGGATGACCAGGAAGAGCATCTTTCTTCTCTGATGGAGGCAACACACTGGCCAGAAGAGGGCGCTGTGGTTATTTTTGTGATGTTGACCTGCTTCCTCTGCATAGTTGTAGATGAATCACTGGTGTGTTTATTATATTTTGATGTGATTATTGCATGTTGAAGAATCAGGCATGTATATCTATAAGGATTAGCCTACGGTTTTGGTATATAACAGCAAAGGCATTGAGTTTCCTCCAATAGCTAATCATCAGCATTCCAGAATTGTATCTGAAAATCATTTCTGCTCGCAGCTGCACCAACCTTTTTGTTTAACTTTTATGATCATGTGATTTTTAGGTGTTGACTGAAAGAAAATGGCAGCTGATATGTCTTTTAAACAGTCATGTACTTGTACTTAGTACCCAAAGGCTGCTATTTGTTGGCTCAGTTTTGGCCTCTGCACTGTACTCTTCCACATGATTCTTCACCTCATTTGAGTTTCAGTAAAAAAACGCCAGCTTTGTGACACTTCAAAAATCTGCAGTGCCTCTAGCTGTATGGAAGAGGTACTGCACTATAGAGTTTGCTGTTCAGCCACCCTGTTTCACATCACCTGCACCTCTGATAAATATAGTCAAAGTGATGCAAACAGGTGATGTTGTGTAGCCATGTAACCATACAAGTAAATTTCAGTCACTTGCTTTACTGAAATAAATAAGTAAAGATGTGAATCAAACAATCCAGACACACAAGGAACAAACTGAGAAGTACAAAAAGTGTAAATAAAATTTATTTAGCTTTTTTTTTACCCCATTTATTATGTTGCTCTACAAAAATCACTAATGAAACTGACTTTTTTTAATGTATCCTATAGCCAAGTTCAAGTTATGAGAAATGACATACAGTTTCCATAAAAAAAACTAGTTTAAACTCCTGAAGCACATTTACAGGAGCTTAGAAGACTAACCACATCTGCTGAAACACAGAGCTTAGTGTAATTAATGCAGTGCTACACATCTGGAATGTTAATTTCCTTTACATGCTATTGTTCAAGAAAACCATACAGTAATAACCAAACAGATGTCCAAGCGTGCTGAGGTAATAGTTTCACTTGTAGTTTTACTTATTTTTTGTCTGTTCACAACATGGAGTTTGCGATCTTTGTTTTACAAACAATATTAAACAATGTGCTTCTGAAATGCACTTTTTTAAATCATTATAATTTCTTTGAGACTTTCTTAGTATTAAAAAGACAGACACAGCCAGTTACCCATCCTCAGATTCTGTGGTATCCTTTGACAAGTAAACGACCCAGTAAACCATATTAAACACTCCAAATGAGACAGGAAAAAGTATGCGGGCATACTTATCAATTTTACTGGTTCCATCGAAGGCAGGTGAAGCCCTGGAGCTCGGATCTGCGAGGGGGATGTGTGTGAACTTTTTCGTGTCCACTTTTGTTCCTGTCGCTTGCACATACTCTGGTTTTGGGCCTGGAACCCGGGAAGGGGACCCCATGTGAGCTTGTTCGGGTGAGGCCGCAGGCACATTCCAGGATGCTAGCATCTGGGCCGCATTTGATTGGCTGAAAGGGTTAGGACTGCATTCCAATAGGTTGGCAGGGGGCAGAGCAGAGGTGGGAAAAGAGGCAACTGCGAGGTTGACTTTGTGGCTGCTGCTTGGATCCGTCCTTTGATCGCTGCCTTGGGTCACAAAATTCATTCGTTTACGCAGACTGCCACTTGTCTCATTCTGCCGCGAAATAAAAACACATCAATAGGTGAGTTATGAAGGAGCGTTCACTGAAGTATTGTCAGTAGTATTCACATCAGCATTCACAGGAGCACTCACAAACACGTTCCCCAGCTCCTTCATTAGCACACACACATCAGCATTCACAGAAGCACTCACAGGAATATTTATAGGGACATTCAGAGGCACACTCACAGGTTTACTCTCAAGAGTGCTTATAGCATTACTCACAGGAGTGCTTATAGCATTACTCACAGGAGCACTCACAGGATTACTCACAGGAGTGCTTATAGCATTATTCACAGGAGCACTCACAGGATTACTCACAGGAGTGCTTATAGCATTACTCACAGGAGCACTCACAGGATTACGCACAGGAGTGCTTATAGCATTACTCACAGGAGCATTCACAGGTGTACAAGACAAATATTCGCAGGTGTGCATGTCTTACAGGAATAACCTGAGTCCTGCTGTTTCATAGCACCTTCTACCTGGTCTACAAAGGAGGTCATGTCAAATAAATACCTTGCAACTGCACATTCTGCCCGCTGTCTACAATCACACTGTACAAATAATCTAGGAGTTAAAAAATAACTTCAATAAACTTTAAAAACTCGAATGCAGATGTTGAAGAATTGTAGTATTGTGACTACCCAGGTTTCTGTTACAGCCACACATGTAAGGGGTAGAGAAGTACAGTATGTGTCATAATGACCAGATTATCAGGGAAGGTAAATACACTGTATATTGTCCTATTGCTAATCCTTCAAACATTTTAGCAGCATATTCTTCTGCATATGAGTTTATTAAAAATTTACTAATAGCAGTCATAATTACGGCTGCTTGAGAATAAAAACTTAATATATATTAAGATTCATGCCTAGCAGCTGTGTACTACTCTGTTTAACGAGAAGTAAATGGTTCCAGTTAATTTACCTGTACCTTTACAGTGCTGCAGATAAATTATCAAATTCTCCCGTTTATTTGTTCACTTATAGTTCTTCTTGTAATGTTTTGCCAAGCAGGCAATAAAAGTGAGGTTCAATGTGCACAAAGAGGGATTATTACAGGGCAAAAACAGGGCACAAAGGAACAAAAGGGCATTAACAAGGCTTTGGGTAAACCCAGAATGCCTACAAGTAACAGTGCACCACAAAACACAATAACCTTCTCAACACTACACTCTGCACTACAACTACAATAAACAGCCACAAACTCACACTGGATGATATCTTAAACAGAAACGGGAAAAATGAGACATGGTTGGAAAACACAAACGACATAGTGACAATGATTCAGCAAAGGAGACATAAGGAAGAGCGACATCTAGAGGACAGAGAGGTCATGACAGATGCAGGGCATGACGCATTTATGGATGATCACATCAGTTAGATCATATTTTCAGAAAAAAAAATTTCAGTAT
This sequence comes from Chitala chitala, assembly GCA_025773905.1. NCBI lineage: Eukaryota > Metazoa > Chordata > Actinopteri > Osteoglossiformes > Notopteridae > Chitala > Chitala chitala. The sequence goes on from JABJVR010033674.1 coordinate 25,024, forward strand.
AAAGCCATTTACAGATATTTATGCAATCCAAAAATGCAGTTTGTCAAAGTCCATCCAATCAGCTGAAAACAGCTTGTTATATCACTTGAAATTATATATTTCTATATAAGGGTTTACTTTCTTGCAATGACAATAATTCCAAGTCTTTCTGCAACAAGGCACCCAGAGGCCTACATTAATTAAATTTACACTCCTGAAGGCAGGTTGAGATAGTCAGCTAGATAAAATTAAATAAATTTAACTACTGAAAATGTATTACTGAAAGGTCCTATTTGTATCTGGTTCAGCACAGCCAGGTGGTTCTGTACAAATTACCAGTTAGGCATGAAGAAGTGTGGTAACTGACAAAAAATAATCTTATTAAAAAAATCCACCATTTTGAGACTAATCACAGATCTCACTTGCAGACCAATTTAGAGTTTTACCACAGGGGATGTGAAATGCATTAAGCACAGATATCTACCAGTCATCAAATGCATATGTATTTGTCTTCTAGTTATGACATAAAAGGCTCCACTTTTTACTCAGGTGAACACGTTAGGCCGAGATGTGTAGGCAGGTCAGTGTGGCACTCTATAGTTGACAATTTCGGCTGCTTGTGTCTCAGTTATATAGTTCCAGGACATCTCTCACCATCTAGACCTGTTGCCAAAGCAACGAACAACCTCAAGGACGGAAACTATGGCAATCTGTTCTTCAAATTTCACCTAACACTGATAAGCAATTTTTCTTTTGTTACTAAAGCTAATTTACGTGTTCCACCATGAGGACCTAAGCTATTACAAGTTTCATTCAAATCCTGTTACACAGATCTCCATCATTTAATCTTCTTTTTCCCTTTTCAGAACAGTTTTCATGCATAAACATGAGGGGTAAAACCTGAAAAGGTATACCTATCTTCTATTATACATATCCCCACCTTCATTGGATAGCATTGCCTGAGCAATGTTAAGCAGGCATTAGACAGAAAATAGTAAAAATGTCACTCAGCGTTAAACCTCAAGCATGCTGAGGGCAGCGTTCCTTTCCTAGGGGTGAACCTGAACCAAAAGTGGCCAAAGTGTGTGTGAGCGGAGCGTGTTCTCTTCCTCTTACCTGCTGTGTGTCTTCAGTGTCGGATGATTTATCCGCAGCCGAACCCTGATCCTGCTTCTTCCGGGTCTTCTCCTTGTCCACATTGGTGAAGTAGTTGACAGCAGCGAACTCAATGAGGGCGGAGAAGACGAAGGCAAAGCAGACGGCGATGAACCAGTCCATGGCCGTGGCGTAGGAGACCTTGGGCAGCGAGTGCCGGGCACTGATGCTCAGGGTGGTCATGGTCAGCACGGTGGTGATCCCTGCAGCCGGAGGCGAGTGAGACCATCAGCACTGCCAATCCTCCGGCGTAGATACCTCTACAATGCTTCGCTCAGATGAACTATACGCCATGCAAGGTCGCTTTACAGGCTAAACTCACCACTTGCATCCAAACCAATGAACCCTTTAAAAATACGTCAATGATCCACGCTCAAAAAATACGCTCCACAAACAAATTATATTTGTTTAAATTAGTTATTTCTGGGGAAACAAACCTAAATGATGCAACCTGCCAAATGAACATATACAGCAGTGCTCATAATGGTCCTGTACGCAATAAGGGGCCATTGATGTCTAACGATGTTATATGTTCACCAAGTTATTACTGTCCGAATTATACACAGCTACACCTGTTATACTTAACGTTGATGAAATTCCCCTAGATGCCAGGATACCCCAACCAAATTAATTAGCTCTGAAGCAGACAGGGAATTACCTGTCAGAAAGTCATAAACAAAAGTGACAGGTGACAGATGCCTGCTGAGGATCCGCATGTAAATATCTAACTTGAATAATTACAAATAACACCGGTGTCTACATTTAGATTTCTATTTGTTCCACACAAATGTGGTGTCGCTTCCTTTCCGTTTTCTACAGATAAAACCAGAAATATTTTCAAAATAATATAAATATTCAGTATTCCTGGTACATCCATTTATTTACGTAATGTCAAATAAGTTTTCAAATTTCACACGTGTAAAAAAAAAATAATAATAATCATTGTTTGCTCTGGGACGACTTTTTTTAATGCATTGCACTTGGTCAATTCTGCATAAACAAAATAAATATTGAAGAAAGAAACTAATTAAATTTACCTTTATGAGACATAAAAAATGTGGAAAGAAAATTACTTTTTAATTATCTACCCTAGTGGTTCTGAACCAGGAGTCCACGGGACCTTATCAAATGGAAGATATGTAAGCAAAAATGGGATAAGGCATGTGTCACATGAAACTCAAATGAGACAGACAAGTGCAAACACTTCATATGGGTCAAAACAGAACCCTTTCCAGAACATTCTTCAGAGTACTACAATGCCACACTGTTCCTGAATGTCATAGTGCAGATATAACCTCAATAGAATTTTCTTACAAATGGTGCTAGGAATAAAACATGACTGCCCACATTAAACTCAAGCAAGTAGATGGACTATAGGACTGATGCTGTGACAGACGTAATACCATACATTAACTGACTGCAGATCTGTAAATGTACATTCTTGTACACCTTAATGCAAGTCATTATAATTTCTTTGAGACTCAATAAACGGCACCTGTCAAAAAAACTAAACATAAATGACACATTCCCATGACATAACCACTTCCAGTTTAAATTTGGTTTTAAACAGTAGTACACATTTAATTTCACATGTCTGCATTTCATGAGGGATGCTTTTTTTCCACCACACTACAATGTGACAGGGTCACGTCCTAGGAGGCATGCTGCTGTACCAATTAATTCACTTCAATTATTTTGCTTTATCATGATGACAAGCAATAAATCATGAATCAGATTACAGAAACTATGATCCAAATGAATATGACTTTTCGGTTTTGGGTATTTGAATAAAAAAGTGATTTTTTTTTTTTTTTTTTTGTACAACTAAGCTGGCCTTTTTAAAGAGATGCACAATAATCATTAATTAGGAAAAGGTGAAAAGGGATAAAGGATCATCCCCACTTAACATCCTCCAGATTGTATTTTAAAAAACCAACATCCTTTGATATGCTGTCTGTGCTGGGGTTATTATCTTACACATATAGGTTCCTCTGCATTGTACCATCCCAACATGTTTAGCTGGACTTTCACATAGAACTTATTTTGACTGCACTCAGCTTTCTAGTGCCTTGACTGAGAAACTGTAAGACTCAGTGTTTCCTTGATGAACCAAAACGGTGTCTAATTCATGAACCTGGGCCCATTACGGCTTTCTCTCACCTATCCTGTTCCATGTAGAGCCATGCAGTCGCATTCATTTAACGCGATCAAAAGGATATGGGACTGTCATATTCTGACTTCCTTGAAACTGATGACACAAACACTCACCGAAAAAAAAAAAATCAACAACATGAATGATTTAAATTTCTTAGCAGATTTCACAGTGAGAAATGTGTAAAGAGTGAGAGCAGTTTCCGGGCAGCGTGGCATCGCGCTGTGGCATCACTCAGCTCCTCCGTCAGAGGCCTTAATTAGCGCCGAGTGAAGCTGCGCCCACACGCGAACAGGCCGCAGCCCAGCCCGCTGCAGGAGTGTGTTAAGTAAACTGTGCAGTGACACAAAGCCACTTGTAGCACGTTGAGCTCTGTGTATTCTCTTACACTGAGCTGCTCAGACTTCAGAAGGAATGTTTTGTGGGAATAAAGTGTTCCTCGCTCTACATCTGAACTGGTTTCCATGCAAGAGGCTTATTTGGGCCTTGTGCGAACTTGGGCGATGTGTATATAACAGATCGATTTAAATTTTCAAGTGGAGTAAGGAAACCGCTTTCATTTTCTTGCCCATTACCTCTGAAATGAAGGTTTTACATAGCTATTCTCCTACCTAAAAGTGGTTAAGGGACAAATGGGGCATAGAATAGCCATGTCAGTCACTGCCTAGTGCAACTAATCATTAATCCAATTACTTTCTCACAAGCAGTTTGACCAATTGCTGTTTGACAAAACATAATAATCCCGCCCACCCAGGGTTAACACTCTATTAGTTACCAATTTTAAATTCAGGTTGCGTAATTTTGCACAACGAAACTGCTGAAAACTCTAAGAATCAAACCTACAATGTTCATAATGCCTGCATATGCGTTTAAGCACCATACTGTTTGCTCCCTGTCTTGTAATGGTTTGTACACTCTCCAGGTACCATTGTTCTGGAGCCATATGTCATACAATATCTTGCAACATTTGACTAAAAACAAAATTATTTAACTATACAACACTTTAGACAATGCTGGGTGTTTTTACAAAATGCATATGATCCCAGCAAAACTACTGGGTCATCAGGCCACCCTGTGACTTTGACAACACCCATAATGCCCCATTCTGTGGGCTTTACCAGACCCCAGTACTTAGTCTTCCTTAAAGCCACTGCAGCCAGATCATCATAATACTTCACTCTCCTGACAGAGAACACGTGTTTCATAGTGTCTGCTACCTGCTCTACAAAGCAGGATGTGTCAAATACACCCCTTCTGCTAATAGCGATCACATTCTGCCTGCTGTCTACAAGCATCCTTATTATAAGCACACAGCACAGGGGGCCCATTGCTTCAGTTCCTCTCAAAGGTCAACGCTGTTTTTGTTTCATTTCACCTCTCTCTATGTGGGATCCCCTTCCTTCCAACACAGTGACAGGTGATTAGAAGAGACCATCTTCAGTGCTTAGAATATTTTCAGTCCACAACAGCTAAATATGCCTACAGACAAGGCAGGACACCTTTCACAGTATGTGTCCATACTGATGTACAAGGAGCTTTGGGGTTATGGAGCAGATCTGAGGTACAGCTGCCATCTAGTCATGCGCCTCAAAGCATCCCAGCACCTGCAAATATAGCATCCGCCGCACCAATGTGGAAAGCAACATGGAACACAGCCTAGTGCTCTGTTAAAACGCAACACGTGTTGCCAAAGTATGTTTACAGCAGTTTTAGCTGCCTGAAACTGCAGCACGTAACACAGTCGTGCCTGAAACGTCGGCCCAAGCGGCACACTTGACAACCTGTATAAATGTCATCATCAATCAATCAATCGACATTTATTTAAATAGCACTTTATAACAACTAGAAGTTGACCAAAATGCTTTACAGATCAGTTAAAATAAGGCAAACAGTAAGAAGTACAAAAATAAAATAAAAAGCAAGAACATCATTAACATCAGGCCCACAGAAACAGAAAACCAAAACAGATTGTTACAAAGCAAGACAAATGTAGCATGTCAGCTCACTACTGGGCGCTGAAAGCCAGTGTAAATAAATACACTTTAACTTTTGATTTAAAACAGGCCAGATCTGTAGCAGATGGAATATCACAGAGTAGGGAATTCCATGGTTTGGGAGTAGCAACAGCAAAGGCACGGTCACCAAACCGTTTGCACCTTGACCTAGGAACTTCAAGAAGAAGTTGAGCAGACAATCAAAGTTCTCTGCCATGATTATGGGGGATTATCATGTTGTTTCTGACAAGCGACAAACTCCTGAAAAGGACCTGGAGCTTCAAACAAAACATTTAAAACAAGCTTCAAATATGGTGCAAAGAGTACACACGTTAATGTAATGAAGCTGACAGGCTGGGGCAAGGTCCACATGCAAGAGGGAGGTTTATTCAGGGAAAAACTAAGTACAAAAGAGGTAGAAACCAAGCTGGGATTAACAAGGAGCAACACTGAACCACAAACCATACATAAAGCTTCACCAACACATCACTTACTTAACACTCACAAGAGACTCAACAAGCAGCAACAAACTAGCACAAAGGGAGAGCTTAAATAGAGACACTAAACGAGACACCACTGGAGTTCACTGATGCACTTAAGACACTGAACATGAGGGCATTAAGGAGGGAACAGGGCGACATCTATTGGTCATGAGGAGGCATGACAGGACAGGGCATGACAGTTCAATACTGCAGAAAAGGCACTGTGTGGACACAACACCAAATAGAGCAGAGGTACTGGAGATTTTAAGATCAAAGGGAGATCTCCCAGAATGATCCTTCACATCAGACAGAACATTACAGTAATTATCTTGAGGAAAATAATGTGCAGCATTTCACTTCTGCAGTAGAGGACACACAAGAGTCCTACATTGCCACTTTGGTAGCAGCCCAACTTTTAAAAATAAAGACCTTCATTGACACACCAAAACATAATGGCAGCACTTTAAAATACAAAAAATAATGGGGCAGCAATGGTGCAATACAACTTGAGGCTAGGTTTGGTCAGCTTGCCATTCCAGTCACTACGGCAACACCATCATGTCTACACCTGTTAGTGGAGGGGAGGGTATTTGACAGACACTGTAGCGTTTCATTGGCCCCACAGTCACAGACAGTTCAAACATAATGATTCAATCTGTTCATTAAAAACTCCAGACAGGGTGAAGTGAAGTGTGGAGTTTAGAAGGGGTCTAGCCAAAAAGTCTGAAATATGCAGGCTGACATGAGAAATTAATACAGGTGCTTAATGTTTTAAAATCAGGTAGTGTCCACATAGAGCACAGGGCTAACACACGCACACACATACACAAACGGAGCCCTTGGAAAACCATACCATAGCTCAGAATAAACAAGAAACTCGGCGGTTAGCATCAAATGTAAATACAAAACTGGATTGGTTGGTAAATATGATGATTCCACAATAATACTCCATTAGGTGTTAACCATGAATAAAATTGGTTAGACGATATAGCTCCACTAGGGAATGGCAATGCTTTGAATTGCAAAGTGAGAGAACTGAATTGCAGCACTTCAAATTAATTGCAAGAAGCTAATTAGAATTCAGAGTTTTGTTTTCATTATGCGGGACAATAGATGAATATGTGTGACCAAAAATAAAGAGATGTAGGAAAACGAGAAAACTAAAAAGTGTGGTCAAGTCACATGACAGAGGAATTATGCAATTTTACACATAAAGAATGACCTGTGCAGATGTTTAAGTAAACTGGCAGTGTGGAAAAAGTACTGAAAAATACAAGAATAACTTATTAATGGAAGCATTTAGCCACAGATAAACTGGTTTCTACAAGTCATAGACTCATAAAGATGTTACTTTATATATGAAATAAAACAGCAGCACTTCGAAACATTGAGTTTATGTGTACAAATTACCTCTCCTCATTTGACAAGATACTGTATAGAATCACATGAAACATGCTTCTGATGAAACATTCACATCTGGTGGGGAAATGCTTTTGTGAATTGTCTATTGACTTTTCAGTGCTGATCATGATCAGCCAGGGGGTATTCAGGAAATGTTGTGTTTGCACTACTGATCATGATCAGCCAGGGGGTATTCAGGAAAATACCTGTCGTGTTTGCAGTGCTGATCATGATCAGCCAAGAGTTATTCAGGAAAGTCTGTTGTGTTTCCCTGTTCAATAAGCCTTTATTACCAGATTTAATTATTTAGTAGATCTGATCAGGATCTGTGTGAGAACAATCTATGTTGCAGGAAACTAGAAGATGAGAGGCTTCCAGAACTCATGTTCACTATATTGCATCCATTCCTGCTGTCTTCACATAGTACAGCCGCCACTAAGAGTCCTTCTACACAAACATTTTATGCTTTATTTTAATACTCCATCTGTTAACCCACCATTCCAGTTCTTCGCCATCTCAGATCACCTTATAAAAGCTGCTGAGCAGAAATTTTCTTCCAAATGTTATTCGATGCATCAAAGAAGACACAAAAATGATAGTAATCTCACTGAAAGCTTATGTTTCCATATATCATTTGCTCTTATCTCTAAACAAGAACAGCGCCTCTGTAAAGCAGGAAACCAACAGAGAACAAGAACGAAAACATACCAAACACAGTTCTTGCAGGGACGGATTCCTTGTTTATCCAGAAGGACACTTGGGAGAGAATAACTGTCATGATACAAGGGATGTACGTCTGAATCATGAAGTAGCCCATCTTCCGCTTCAGGTGGAAGTGGACCATCATTACTATGTATTCACCTGTAAGAAAATCAAACGGTTTCTCGGTATGACCTCAGAGGGCAGCAGAGAGAGACGCCGTTAGTCTCGTCTCATGCTTAAAAAAATAATTTCAGCATCAGCTAAGCCTATTTCAAACACAAGGCCAGGGATTTAGACACAATTCAATTCAATTAAATTAATTTTTTATATAGCGTCTTTTGCAACAAGTCGCCTAAAGGCACTTTACAGCTACGAATTACAGTTATTAAAAGGCATAAACATTGAACAGTATAATTAAATGTAAAGTTGTTAAGTTAGAGCAAGGCACCAACAGAGGAGATATGCAACAATTCACTCAACACTAAGTGAACTCTCATTTGCTTTTTTTTTACTTTAGAGGTACAAAGTTTGTGGACTAATTATGTTCACATTTAGGTTTGCAATAATCTCCCACACTTTTTTTTAAGAATACACTAATACTGACTTATTTTAACATTTCAAGCAGTAAACTGTGATCTTTTAACACTGATAAAGTTAAGATGGTCTCACATTTTGTTTTAATATCAACCTGTGCTGTAATGTCATCACACGCACCAGTCTACCTCAATGGGATAGTAATGCACGGTCATAACCTCGGTGACGGACTTCTGTGATCAGGCACACCGATCTATCAACAGGGCCAGAATCCATTTATCTCATGGGCTGCAGCTAAAGAGAACAGATTACCTGTAATTGATTTCACGGTCTCGCTGGAGACGGTCTGTCCAACAAGGTCATACTGAACCAAGCTGGACGACTCTGACGGCACTTCGACTGAATTACGCGGCCCTTTTGTCCAGGTATAGATCATCTCTGTCTTGGGGTATGCATCTGGAGGTGAGATTGGAAACATGGGTTTAACCAGGGAGCTAAATCTTATAGGTTCACCCA
>JABJVR010033684.1:0-33935 GCA_025773905.1 Chitala chitala
CACAGTCAGAGTCGGAGTGACAAACAGCGCTACTGTAACATTCTAAAAATAGACATTCAGTTGACGACCGAAAGTCTGTATCAATTTCGGCCGAAACCGAAAGTTAACTTATTGTTTTCGGCCGAAACCAAAACGACGCCAAAAGATGTCATTTGCCAACTTTCGGCACCGAAACCGAATATCGGTCGGCCTCTAATTTAGACCTTATTTTTCTTTCTTTCCTTCTGCTCCTTTATATAGTTTTCACATTAACTCAGGTTGAAGATATAAATGGCAAAAACAAAATTATAAAAAATAAAAAAAGGCACAACAAATTGTACCAATCGAAATGGCGCAAACAAGATTAAACTGGGATAAATCCGAAAAACAAGTGCAATGGGCCACACTTACAATTTTTCACCCACGTTTTTGAATATGAGCACATTTACACTGTACTAGGTACTGAACTTTTAATTCACTGTCTTCAAAAAAAAAAAAGGTGTGCTTCCTCTTTTATATTGATTTCTGGTGCCATACCAGTACCTACGTACCAAACCAGCTAAGGTGCTCTGGTACTTGTTTAGTAAAGTGGTACTTTGGGCAGGACTTGCAAACGTGTCTATTGTTGCTTGGTTATACAAATAAACTGCTATCTTGAGAAAACATTGGTAGTTTATTTATTTGTCCACAGATCCATAATTTTTGTTTTTTCCAGTTTGTTTATTGTTATATGAAGAAACCCAGGCTTTAATCACAATCTGGTCAGAAGAAGAGATTCAGTGAGACCTTGATGGTACGAAAACAAATAAAAAGGTATTTGTGAAATAGCAGACTGTATTATAATTACATAGTATTGATATGCATATTATTAATATACATATTAGGATATTTATATTATTCAATTTTATTTATATTTGTATAAATAAATAAATATACATTTATTTATATCATATTGATATGCAAAATAGTGGTGGTCACCAATCATAGATGTTTTTCCACATCAGTGGAAAACGAACAAAAGAAGCACTGTTGATTTTGGTACTGTTTTGAAGAACCAAAAGTTCAGTATCAGGAGCAGTGAAAAAGCACCCTAAATGTAAATTAGGACATCACCAAATTTGAGATTAAGTGTAGCATTCTGCTGCCTATCAGATTATCAGCATACCTATTGAGGAGATCAGAGCACACAAGGTCACTGTAAATTTGGCAAAGTCATAAAGTCTCAACACATTTGTCCAACAGCAGCTGCTGCTATATAACAACATGGCAAGCACACATGTGGCAGTGCGTATCCATTTGCACCTGCCCACCAATAAAATGATGTTACCTGGTGAAGTTCTGAATGCAGACGCCGTGTTTAGTGTCTGTGTAGCAGCGGCCAACCTGGACCTTGAGCTCGGGGTCAAAGAGCAGCACAAAGGAGATGACCTCAGCGTTCTGGTTCATGTACATGAGAAAGGAGTCCTTCACCACCAGCCAGCGACGGGACCAGCGGTAGAACAACTGGTGGTGGCCGAAGCAGTTCAGGCCCTGAACACGATGGCCCCCAGACCTCTTCAAGATGAAGCCTTCTCTGGTAGGTCAAGGAGAGGAAACACAGAATTTTTAAATACAGAGTAAGTGGTATGAAAGAATTTACCAGCATTGAATTGTTTGTTGAATTCTCCTGCCACCTGTAATGATTTCCTTGTGTGACCACAACCCTTGTTCTCCTGTCTGTTTTTCCGCTCCCTCTGTGTTTGCACCTGGTGATTATTTCCTGTTCCTTCTCTATTTAGGCTTGGTATTCTCACCCGCTACCTTGGTAGCCTGTTATTGAACTCACACTGTTGGTGGTACCGCACTGTTTGCTTTTATTTTGCTTTGTGTTCGTAGCCTTTTTTGTGTGTGTATTTATCCACCTTTCCCTGTCCCGTGTTTGCCCCCTTACCTTTTGTACAGTTCAACTCTTAGTTACGTACCTGATTTTTGCTTTCGCCTACAGTTTGGTTTTTGTGATTACTTTCAATAAAATCTCTACACATACACCCAAATGTACATTTTAATCATTTCAGTAATCTGCACATTATTTGAACATAAAATTTAATTAAATCATAAAGTTCGCAGTATCCCAATATATATTTTTTATTTTCTAATACATTTTTTTAATAGAAAGGAAACTGGTTTTAACAAACCTCTCAGTCACTGCCTGCTTTAACCCAATGAAAACCAACAACCATTAACCAATAGGAATACAGCAAAAGTAACAGGTGACTGCTGGTACTTGATTGTGGGTTCTGAAGACTCATTTCTCATTTCAACACACTTCCCACACAAAGACACAGTATGTATGTGCACTAGTGTGCACATTAAAAAAAAAAAAAAAAAAAAAAAACACATCCAAAAGCACACCAACACTGATCATTGTTGGTGCTATTGCAAAACTGACATTCAGCAAGAGTTCAGCACTTACAAGCCTTTGGTTCCCAGGTCCTTGATAAAGGAAAGGGGACTGACGTCTAGGAACTCCAGCTGCAAAGCGAAAACACGTAGGGTGACTGAGCGACAGGCAGCATGAAGGAGAACACGTCTGAGCATGCTCCAGCACGAGACGTGACCTCACCATGCCGTGGTAATTCCTGTAGAAGCTGTGCTCAAGCAGCTCATTGAGATACTCCTCCAGGTGTTTCTGCAGCAGAGAGCAGGGTGAGCAGAGTGCAGAATGTACCGTGTGTGTACAGACCTGCGGTCACCCCTCACAGGGAGGTCCACTTTACCCTATCCAGTACTGTGTTATAGGTGGTTACACTACGCCCTTCCAGAAAAGCCTAGCATGTAAGATGCAAAAGCAGAGTACCTCTATACTGTTTACACCATCTTTGTCGAGACAAATTTAGGGAGGGGGGGATCCCAGGACAAAAACTGCTGAAGCACACATAACTAATTTTTATGTTAGTACAGAAAGGTATACTGTTTACAGCAAGAGTCTGCGGAAGGCCAACAAACTGAAACATGTACGTGGTGTGTGCGTGTGCATCGGTGTGGGCACATACCGGTTTGCTGGACGCCCTCCTGACTCTGTCAGTGCTGTGTAGAGACGGCATCTCCTCCGACATTTCACCTAGCTGCTGCCTCTGTGCGGCGAACCTGGGAGACGGCCACAGCGACAGAGAAGCAGAGAGAAGGGGAGAGAAGAGGGGGGAGCACAGAAGTGAGCAATGACCAGGGCACCGACAGGGAAACGGAAACGCTCAAACATCTATGCGGTCACATAAACTGACAGGCACCCAGTGCAGTTGGCTCTTGACCGAATCCTCAACAAAATTATTCATTAGTAAAGTATTTCAAATTTACTGACATATTAAAACAGCATTAAAATGTCCCACTGAATGGTTAAAGTTTATAACCATAAGCTATTTCTAATTTTGGATAGCAGCAGCTGAATGACAAATAGAGCAAACATGCAATATGGGTCATATTGAATGATATCAGCTGAATTATGAGTACAGTAAACAAACTGTATCAGTCACATGGGATCATATAAACTGAACCAAGTATGATAAACAAACTATATCAGTCACATGGGATCATATAAACTGAACTGAGTACATCAGTGATGTTAGAACGTACAAACCAAACTGGCTCATGTTCATAGGACTAGACTACACAAAGGGCCCAGATTCCAAGATTAAGTGGGTAGATCTACACCCAGACAGAGAAGAACCCTAAACCCTGAATCATCCATCCTGTACAAAATAATTTCCTACAAAAACACCATCACTCCTCAACATTTCTACATTTACACTGAAAATCTCACTTATGGCACTACACAGTCACATGTAATGCATGAGTACACAAGCGTGTCGTGTTTGTGCATGAGCGTGTGGAACGATGTCACATCCACAGAGCACGTTTCTCCGACCTGCTCTCTGGGTACGCTACACATCTGTCTCGCCTCTCACCTTCCCAAAGGAAGTAAACTTATCATCATCTTGTGCTTGTAGAGGTCGCGGTGCAGGTCCTGGAAGTGCTTGTATTTCCGCTTCACGGTCCAGGTGAACTCACCGTGTGTCAGTCGTACTGTGTACAGGGTGCACACGCGGACCTACAGACAACAGACAAGTTCAACACACACACACACACACACAGAAGATGGAGAAATTCATTGCACCTGCACACACGCGCACACACGCACGCACGCGCACACACACACGCACGCACGCGCACACACACGCACGCACACACCTAAGAATGATGGAGTTTACACACATAGACCTGTGGAAAAACAGAGAAGTTCAACGCACACGAGCAGACACACATCAGGGAATGATATGAGTTTAGAACACACATATGTTAACGGAGATTTCCCACTGATTTTATATAATTTTGACTTTAGCAATAATATAAACAGAAATTCAGCAACAAACTAAACTGGCAATAAAAGCTTCACTTTTTTTTGTGTACTATATTTAGTTTTGTTGTAATAGACAAAGGTGATGAGAACAACCTTTTTCTCAGGTTTTACGTCTTTGTCCTCACAAACTGTTAAATGTGTACAAATGTTTGGTTAGTCACTTGGCCATGTCTGGCTCATGAGGCAACCAGGGTGGTTAATAGAAAGCCATACACTGGACATTGTCATACAAAATTAATGATATACATGACAAATATAGCAAACAAAAAAAGAACGGTGCAAAAAAAAAAAAAAAGTTCCAATGAATAAAATGGAAACCACAGTGTTGCTCAAAGGAAGGGAAAGTGTAAGCAACTTCAGTCTGACCCAACACAGTGAAAATCACAATTCACTGTTTCACACAAAGGCCAAAACATCAACAGCAATCAGCATTTCCTTGCCGTAAGTCTAAAAGATTTACAAACATACAGGGCAATGTATGGTTTGGCTTTACAAGTTTGGACACATGGAACATTCACTGCACTTCTCTGGCTTCCCACTGGACAAATCCAATCGTATGCAATAGAAGCACAGGTCTTCCATTTTTCTTAAAATTCCACAATAAAGACACAACAGCATCTACATGTGTGCCTACAATATTCTGCCGTCACTTCAGGATGTCCTGTAAACTATCTAACATTCCAAGGAAAATTGCATCTGCATTTTTATTTGCATCTAATGCAATTTTGCATTTGTGAAGACTGTTGAAGTGTCTGTTGAAGAGTCTTCACTTCTGTTGAAGTGAAGACTCTCCACAGTTCCATATTCAAGAAAGACAATAAAAGTTATGACAAATCCTGGGAGGGCATCCATAAAAGAAGTATAAAAATGTGATTTGGTCTAAATTTTTCTAACTGCACTGGCTCAAAAAAAACCTTCCTTCTCACAGTACTTTGAGATTTGTGTGACTCTAAGCCAGCATGGAACAAAACTGAGCGGTCTGATCAAGATATACACCATTCACAAAGCCTGCAACTGTCATCTGGATCTTTGTAAAGCTTGCATAGTGGCCTGGTGGCTCAATGGGTAGAGCATCAGGCTAGGAGGCAGAAATCCCCAAGTCCCTGGTTCAAATCCCAGCCCAGCCAGGTGTGTCCTTGAGCAAGACACTCAGCGCTAGCTCTCCGGGTGCCATGTATGGCTGTTCCCTGCTTCCCCCCAGGGGGTGTGGGTTAAATGCAGAGGACAAAATCCTTATATGTGACAAACATACTTGGCCATAAACATGATTCCCTTTCAGCTCCATCAGAACAGTCACCACTGGTCCCTGCGTGAGTTGGAGCTGCAAGCTCACCCCTCCCTCGCATGTTAATACTACAGCTGCCCAGAGTGTGGCAATTTACTATACTTGATGACTTCCTTCTGTCACACTTCAGTGTGACCCTGTATGTGAGTTAATGGCTTGCTCTTTCTGCAGTACAACAGCAGTTTTCTTTCTCCATTTAGTACACATTCCATACTATGCATGGAATCTAAACACTTAAATGTCACACAAAAACACATTCATGGTTATACCTATTTCACGGTCCTAGATCAAATGCGCCCCAAATATGCTTATTTAAATTTGCCTGTTGCAACATCCTGAAATTGTGCATTTCAGCATTGTGGTTTCAGTTGTGTTCAGTCTGAACTGGACTTATTGTGTGCATTAGCAACTTTTGTTTAAGATATACATTTTAATCCTTGTTTGGCCACGTTTGATCAACCTTTAGACACAAATCACACACTCATTGACACTATTCCAAATCCCATTGGTCCTTCATTAAACCATGTTGATCCACCTTCTTGCTCATGCTCACCATTTTCCTACTGGGAACTGCATGTTTCTACAATAAATCAGATTAACATAAAAAAAAATTGTGCTGATATAGCAACTAAAGTCTGTGATCTGACCACAGGATTCATAACTGTATAAAGGAAGAAATGATGAGAGGTGTGAAAAACAATGTACTGACACATGACTGTGTGTGCATGGACAGGAAGCGGGTGTGGTCACTGCTGGACTCAGCAGACAGAGGAGCAGTGAGGAGCCCACTGGTACACTACTCAACTCCTTTACTAATTTCTTCTGTTCTTTGTTCTCCACTTTCCCTATACACTCCTTTTTGTTGTGGAAATTTGGCTTTCCCTGGCATTTGAATGTCCTGACAGTACCATATGCCTCCTCCTCCATGTTGCTATATCATAACTATATATGCCTTCCTCTTCGTTTCACTGCCTCCTCTTCGCATGTCATGAAGCAGCCCACGAATGAGGCTCTGAGTTGTGAACACTGAACAGTCCATTTTGGAGTGACTGGGTCCAGGTAACCAGGCTCAAAGCTGTCACACGATGAAGGGGCACGGCATACACGTGCGCGCGCGCACGCACACACACACACACACACACACACACACACACACACGGTAAAGGAAAACAGTGGCTATACAGATGGGTGTGCACACAGAAAAAAGGCACTGCACACATATGCAACAGATGTCTACATACAGCTCCTTGTGTAGGCATACTATTGGACGCCTGCAAAAAAGTACACATATGGACACGCATACATTTGTGAGTGCAGGCAGGCACAAATGCACTCCACTTACCTTGGAGCGTGTGGTGTACCTCTCTGTAACATCCACCTTGCAGGTGAGTGGTTTCCCACTCAGTAGTGGTGTCACTCCAGCCTCGTTGACAGCACGCAGCCGGTGGACCACCATGAACGTGCGCTCATCTGTGGAAGACAATCAACACATAAAGCTCTCAGCACACGCTCTTGAACAACACTCACAGAATACGCATATTACACTTACATATATGAAGCATAGTACTTTTTAATAATAATTATAACAATAATAGCTAATCTATAAATGGCATTGTTAAATTTGTTCATTATAATGAAGACAGAACAATAACATAACCAATTACAGATACACAGCACAGGCTGATGTACTGTCTTTACACACAACAGTTTGAATAAGCAACTGACTTGTAGCCAAAGTTGAACTAATTCTACAAGTCAGTGAACACATGTACCGTTCAAGGGCCATACCAGCAATGTGTCATGGGAGAAATGGGGTTTGTAAAGCCAGCTGATGATGCCCACCACGAGTCTAATAGCCTCATTTGTCCTACCTTCCCTGCCTACCTTCAGTGTCCTTTCAGACAACAACCCCAGTTATGCAGCGTTCGATAAGTGTCCTCACCGCTGTGTCTGAGAGAGTCCAGCTCGTCTGCAGAGAAGGGGCTGTCGTCATGGGAGTGGAGCCTCCTCATCAGCCCATGAGCATGTGTTGCCTCCACCTCCTCCACCACCTTCTCCTCGTTGGTGCTAGCCATATTGCTGCACCTCCCTCCTCAGTTTCACAAAGCTGAAGGAAACACAAAGGGGTGAGGGGTTGACAAGAACTTTGTCAAACTCAGTTCCGATTCTCTGACCCCCCCCCACCACGCTGTTAGATAAATGTTTACGACTGCATAATTTGTAATCAGTACATTACTGTCCCTGATTTTTTTTTTTGATTACTTTTAGGTATAAGCTCCTCTCTGACTTTGTATATTGTATAATATACTGCAGTTTTTGTGTTCTTAACTGGTGTAAATTTTATGCTAATTAAATACGTACAGTGAAGATAAAGGATGTGGTGGTGTATGATGTCATATTTTTAGGTCTGTCAAAGCATATTCTAGCCTCCACCAAAACTCTAAAATTGTCCTGGGCAGTATGGTCTGGAGACATAACAGGAGCTGTGTCTGAACAGGTCTATTCAGAAAACAACCATGTGGATATGCTAATATCAAGCTTACCAAAGAGATAATGCTGGCCCTCACAGTTAATGTGAAAACAATATCACTTGTACATCACAAGCAGAACACTAAAACCTGATGGCAGTGTTTCTTTCTCTCAAACACACACACACACACACACACACACACACACACACACAAATTTTATGTTTAAGGTACAAAGATCGATTTACAGTCCCACCGGCAGTACGTGTATACTTTTATGACAGTTTATCACTATTCAATACTTGCTTTATATTTTTATAAATTAAATGTACAGACAAAGAAATTTTGTTGCGTAAGACTGAGCCAGCTCCTAAAGCTTAATAATTTACACAACGCAAAAAACACCAAATCACCAAGGGCGAGGCAAACAACTACAGTACAGGGAAAATGCTTTCATACTTGACTGGTCAAACAAGTCACATGAGACACTGTGGAGGGAAGAAGAAGTGAGGAAAAAGTACAGAACGGCTAAACTAGACCTCTGGATAAGAAAAAAAATCTAGAGACTCAAATAAATAAATAAAAGCTCATAAAGCGGTGTGAGGTCTCAAACGCCTGCGATCCATTCAAGAAAACTGTCTTAGAACTCCAAGTTTTTAGATTCATTTTCATAAATATTAGCATCGTATCATCGTATTTGAGGACTATGGTTACTCATGGCATGAAACTTCCATTTTATTTATTTTTTTAACATTTCATAAAGTAATGCCAAATGGAGGTCTGCAAGTATTAGTAACCTGTTCGTCTACTAGGATATCACACAGCACTGCACGTGCGCTTCTAAAATACAGATGGACATTCTTACAGTTCGCACATTCTATAGGCTGTCATGAAATGTCAGCTATATGTGGTGAAAGTGTGAGAGCAAAACGGAGCAAATGAAAGCCATTAGGTAGATGGTAAAATTACAATACCGTCGACAAAAGTCAGTTAGTGATTTTAGGCAGAATTGAAATATATAGATTTACCTTTTCAGCAGTGTCTTTAAGGCTGCGATACTGTTCTTTGGGCGGTGCACATGGGCGTGTGTTGCCTGTCTGGGAGGGTGGTGATTACCGATTGGCTGTATGCGGTGCTGCCATGGTAACCAGGTTTTCAGGTGAAACACTACCTTGATTGCAAATACCGAAGTTATACGATACATCATACCATATCGCTGAAGTATAGTGTGTGTATACAAGCGTATACTGATATTGCTTTACTACAGATATTAACATTGAGCCATTCTCATGTTCCCCGAATACCCGATTGGAATCTAAATGCACATTTAAGCACTCATAACTGTCAATCCACTACGTCACTCCACCTGTACGAGAATTCTTCATTATTACGTTTCAGTACCTGTAGCCTAGTTGCGCTCAAAATGTAGCCGTAATACAGTACAGATGCTGGAATTCAACAAAGCTGTTTTAATAAGAAATGTGTTATACTAAACAATAAAAATGAACACCTCATGTTTCTGCTGCATACGTTTATACTTATCATATAGTGGTAGGGGAAGGTCAGGTAAGTTATGTTCAAGTGTCCAAGTAATTTGATACCACGATACAGCTAATTTGAGCGTTACTTCGTTAGGTTTTCCAAGCATTTCATCCTTTTCCTAGTAGTGGGAGGCCTGGAACTTGTAGTAGTTTTGATTTTCATTTAGAGCTTTTCACAACAAAGTTACCAGAAGGCAGTTAAAAAAATATAGGGAAATAAACTATGTCACAACTGTAAGTGTATTGGGCGAAAAAAAGCACAAGATACGAATGATTAGCAAAGACGAAACATCCTCTCTAGTGTTACAGTGTCAACTGGCTGCTCACTCGAGAATGCGAACATTTTACAATTCAAATAACCTAAAATGAAGTGTAAGGTTCAGTCAAGTCCTTAAGTTCACCATGTCTATCTCTGGAAAAACGGGGTGAAATGATGTGTGGAAAAGAACTTTACGTAGACGTGAAGAAATATTGAGTCAGAATCTGACAATTCCTAAACAAAAATAATAAAAGAAAAACAATGGCTAAAAACACCTAGTCATCTGCACGTCACCAGTTTGCAACTTTTAGCAAGTTTTATAGCACTCGTTTTAGATAACTTTCAGACTGGCTTTAAGGTTAGAATTTTCTTTCGACTTATTCAGTCGTATAACTGCGTCCCACACAGCTAAAATAAATTAAAAACACACGTTTGCCGAAAAGTACTTTAAACGTAAAAGTGGATTAAATGCACATGTCCGCAAAGCACTCGAACAGACGCCCGCACAGAAAGCAAAAATCAAAGCGATTAAAGATAGCAATCAAGATTTCTGAACTCTATCCATCTTTTTTTAGTATAACATTAGATCACTCCGCCCATTAGATGAGAAATTAGCATAAAAGTTTATAAATATGCATAAACAAGCAACAAAATTTTATTGTAAACAGTTGTCTAACTATTGTACTTACATTTCCGATAGTTAACTACCAAATCGATTTCAAACTATCAGTTAAAACTGGCCACAGTCTATGGATACCTTCAGGAATCGCTCGCTTTCCCCCTTTAAGCATCTCCACCCAAAGTTTCAAAAGGAAGTTGGCACGGCATGCATTGCCTGGCATACCGTACCCCTCCGAAAAGATCCTCCTTACAAAACCATTCTCTGTAATTGTGGATGAGTAATTGCTTTAAATTATCTAACCTTTTTCTGATAAAATATGAGTAAGAGTATGATGAGCGCACGGAGTAAAGTTTTGTCTTTGACCTGCATAAATTACTCATGTCTTCAGTCGTACTTAGCAATTGCGTCACAAACAGGAACATCTGGCAATGAAAGTATCAACAGCGGTGATGTAAAGGGAAGATATACGTGATCATAGGCACGCTTTCACGTTCATTTTTAATTAAGGTAAACTCAGCGCTGCAACATCTATCAAGAAAATGCTTTCTTGCTTAAAAACTGGGTGTAAGATGTATCGGAGACAAAAATGTAAGCAAGAGTACTGCGGTGCTCTTTTGGTACTTAATCTAACTAAACTGCTGGATGCAATTACAATGTTCCAGTCATTTACCGACGGTAGTAATCAGAGAGGGTTTAATGACATTTCCGGTGTTATTTCTTAATATCAAACATTAATGTTTACAATTACATAAAGCTTATTAATTCTTTCCATACAATTTCCAAGGTTGATCAGTGGATAGATTGCACCCACATTCCCTTCAGTGCAGTTTTGGGGGAGAATGAGGTTGACTGTGTGAAAAGGAAATCATACAGGTTGTCACTGCAGGTGTCATTAGTCTTTTCCTGTCACCCTTCTTTTATAACACAAGCTTTTCAATGTCAAGTTTTACTTTAACTCAAGACTCCTTTTACCCTGATATCTTGTACACATAACATTGTCAGCTCCAGCCTGCATGATACTCGTATGACAATAATGACTCAACACCAAATTTGTGTTAGGTTTTCTCAGCAATATTTATGTTCCGATGTTCCGTCATATAAACTGCATTTAACGCCTCACTGATAAGCCTCAGCATGTAAAAAAAAAAAAAAAAAAACACATCATCATGATTATTTCTTTTACATGCACATCTATGAACCCCTTACTATTTGTATTTTTTGAGGATCCCAAATGTTGGGACCCACAAGTGAACAATTTGAAGGAATTTCTTCCTTTTGAGTGTGTAAATGATGAGACATCACCTCATGAGAACTTGCAGGCATGCTATCATGTTATAGTACATACAGTAGTCAGGTCAACATTTGTGCAATGCAAGTTACTGCTATAAACATGGTACACATATCTCCATAAACATGTGTGAAACAACAGAATTTCTCTTTCACGTGGACCTCTGCCCAAGGGACAGTGTGACAAAAACACACACACACACACACACACTACTGAACGAAGGTACTGCAGTATATCTACTGAAGTATATTCAGCATATCAGTAAGCATTCATGACAACAAAGTACACTTTCATTCTAGTTTTTACCTGTATAAGGAAGTCAGCATTAGTGTGTACTGTAAACTCCAGAAAGATCATATCATTTCCATTGACCAATAAATGACAGGAACATCATCATAGTGATTGTTACTACACACAACTCATTTCTTGACCCATTACAAACCAATGATAATTATCCTGCACACACTGTATGTGTATGGACCTGCAGTGTCTGATCTCCCCCCCTCCTCTACAATGCAATTATTGACACTGTTGAGATACTTACTGACAGGAGATTGCCTGTTAACTTACTCATGTAAACCCTTAGCCATGCACTGCCAACACGTTTCTCTGGTTTTGGTGGCAATTACTGTATTACTTTTTTGCTGTTAAAGGACTTTACAGTCCTCATAACTTTGTATTACATGTGTACGCCTGTGCCCTGAAATATAGCCCTGATGACATAATCAAAACGTGTGGCTCAACAATTTTTTTTTATGTGAACGTGCATACAGGCTGATTAAGAAACCTCAAGTTAACTTACATAGTTGACAACCACCTTCGTAGTACCACTTTACTCTTCTGGTGGTGATGGGAATTTGAAAACCCAGCTCTATTCAACTACATCAGAGTAAGATAAACTTGCTTCATAATAACCCCCCTTAGTTACAATATATAATTCACTAAATTATGGCCTACAGAAAGTAATTGGTGGGTGGTATTGGAGTTGGTAGGTAATTAAACCAAATTAAAATTTAGGGTTTATGTGTTTAGAGTAAGTTGGAAACACTGGGCCATAGTTTGGGGTGTTTTGTGCTGAAATTCAAGGTTATGCAGGAATATGCCTATTTTAAAATTATTTAATGTATATACAAAAAAAAAAAAAAACTACATTTTTGTTCAGATCTGTGTATTTCATAAAGCAGTGGTCACCAAACTTTTCTAAGCCAAGATCACGTTTTATGTGCCACTAAAAGCATAGGTCTAACATTTAGAACTTAACAAATAAAAGGCCAACAGGTCAAATGCTGAATAATGCTGCATCTTTAGCCAGAAATTTTTTGTCACAAATGTAATAACTGACAGTACACATAGTTTTCAATACTTTTTGTTCTAACATGCATGTATACATTTCTGAATTTTGTTTAATAAAATTTGCTCCCCATAAAACTTAAAAAACAATCTTGGAAGGGTTGCTAAGTAGGAAATAACAAATGAGTCTGGACTGGAAGTATGGATTGTATTCAAATCATTATTAATGACGTTTCCACACAGTCAGTGTGATGGTTGAATGCTGGAGACACTTATGGCTTGTTTGCACCTAAACAAATTGTGAGGCCAGGTCAGGGCTGAACAACACCATCCCTGCCAGAGTCATGTCCACTCTTAGCAAGTACTGCTCAAGCTCTAGGCCAACCTGCAACCCTGCACAGGATAAGTGGTGTAGAAAATGGATGGATGGATTTAATGCTTCAATTCAGATTTGTGAAAGTACAGCACTGTAGAGACTTGTCTTCTATGTAGACCTGCATTTGAGACCTAGTCTATCCAAGTTCTCTCGTACAGCTGTGGTTATACAGCCTCACTTCTCTATGATTGTTTGGGAAACACTACTGAGTATACATTGTACAAGGTGAGTGTTGTCATTCAGGAGGTCTGGGTTTGGTTTCACAACCTATTTGCAGTTGCTGCAACCAAGCTTGGACCATATGTCAAATTTCACGAACTTTTAGAGACCCTGCTCCTCCCCTCCCCCAGTGTGAAACTGTGGGAGACTCTGACAATTGGGTAACAAGAAGATACACTCCTTCCCATGCATATGCCCTGTAGAAATCACTCTATAAACACAAATAAGGTCAGACAAATCTGAACTCATTTGAATGCATTTGCATATTTAAAACAAAATAGTTAAACAAAATAGACAATGTAAAGAGCTTTGAGGCTTGGTATATTTTATGTACAAAACTGTAGTCTGCATCACAGATAATTTACATAAGACTTCTACCTAAATAATAAGCATTTAAATTGAGAATATGAAAAAAATGTGAAAAAGTATGCCGAGAACCTGCTTCAGACCAATAATAAATGCTTGTTCAAGCTCTATGACTGTATTTGAAATCCGCATTTTTCATTATTTACCCTAAACAGGAAACCGGGAGGGGGAAAGAAACTTAAAGAAATGTAAAAATCGTAGCTGTACATTACGTTAACGGTGAAGTTGTCCGTTTTTTATGTTTAGTCATTTGTACACATACTTACATTGTTTTAAATGTCTCATACAGAAGGATCGCTGACTTCAAACTTGTAATTTCCAATCTTTGGTTAAAAGGGCAGCACAAAGTACGATATTCCAGACAGTCACAGCAAGTTGAAAATCGATATCGGTCATCGGCTTGGTCCAACGCGATGTTGTAATGTGATTTTATCGTTCCTGCAGTAAAAGCCATATACGACGGTTGTCATCCTTGTGTCTGTAGAGAAAAGTGAAAAGCCGAACATCAAAATATCAATGGGTAAATTATTTTATCTAAACTGTGACTATTGTTCACCCTTTTCTTTGCTGCAATAAATCCTGCTGTCTATAAACTGTTAATCAGATGTGAAATGGTAAGCATTCCGTCCCCAGTGTCTTAAACACTTACAATTGGTAACTCAAAGATAAATTCTTGTCACATTGGTTACACCACGTGAAACTCTTAAGCGTATGGATTCTGTAGTCCTTTTGCGGCAGTTTCAGCTGTTTACGGCAATCGTTTGAAAATGTTTCGTTTTTGCTGTTTAGCGCGAGATTCCATATTCTATGTATTTTATATAGTGGATATAATGTACTCTTTCTTAGGAAAACACTTAAGAGTTATCTTTTACCATTCCACTATAGTGGATTTTAACAGGTTTGTTGAATTGATTCTGATGTTCCTGCGTACATCAATTGTACGAATTTAATGTGGCATTTTAGGGTTAACATATTGTAGACGTATATAGGAAGAGCCCAATTCATTTTCATCCATATGCTTTTATCTGTTAGGCTTCTGATTTGGATGCTCATAATGGAATGAAACGCGAAAATTCTGCCATTTTTGCTGCGATAAACTATAACACGTATGATTGTTCTTATTTCTTTCTTAGAGCGCAGAAGACAGTATAGACTGAGCAGCAAATCAAGTTCGTTAATAAATTTGTTCATATTTTAACTGACATTTTCGCTGTGCCAGGTTAAACTCTTCACAAGCTGTTCACTTATCTAACAAGCAAATTATTAGGTAAAAGCATAGTCACTGAACTATGATTTCTGAAACAAGCTTATGGAGACACCTGCTGGCGGCGTTGCGTCACCAAATAAAGTACGTAGTGCAGTCATGATCACTGATGTTCAGTATCCAGCTGTTAACACAAATGAGAAACGCAGTTTAAAAAGTAATAATCATTTAGCAAGACAATGATTTCCTTTCAATAACTTGTATCTCCTCTTTCCATTTTACACTTAAACTAAAAACGTAATTCTGAGAATATAATAAATTCTTTCAATTTTATCGTCTTTTCGCTTTGTAATGTTGACGATAACTGCGACAAACATAGCCCTGTGTAAACGTGAAGAGTTAGGCGAAGGCCAACAAGTAAGAGCATTATCACAATTCTGGGATTCTCGTGCCTTATCTGTAAAATTAGAAATAATAATAATAAAAAAAACATCTGTATTTCTGCACTAAGCAGCCACCACATTCACACCAAACTTCATACATTGTATATCTTGCATTCAACACAAGATACTTGATTTAGAGGACATAAATGGATTAAATAGAAGTGAAAGAATAACACTAGCATGCTGTACTGACAAGCATGTCTGCTATGTCAGACCACAGGCGCTGTGTGACTTTCAGCTAGTAAGTCTGACCTCACATTCCTCAGGGAGAAGCAACTGGCACAGTCTCACCCTTTTGCATGGTAAGACAGGAAAAGCACAATAACAAACATGACATACCGTCCTGCAGTAATAAAAGAATACATGGACGTGTATAAAGAACTTTGCAGCAGTTCTGTTCGCTGTCTGAAACTCCGTTCCACTGACCTTTACCAACAGTCTACAAGCAGTCATGTGGTCTCTGAAACTACAGGCTGTCTGATTGTGAGGACTGTGAGCTGAATACGGAGAACAAGGAGGAATGAATTTATGATTCTAGTTTAGGACTACAATACCAGTATTTCAGCATAATAAATGATGAGTCAAATGAACTTTTAAATCAGTGAATGAAAGAATTAAAAAATCTGGACTGACTGTAAATGTCACAAAATGCACATCCTGGAAATGGAGCTGGAAAAAATGTTACACAAATTACTGTATTTTGTATACCTGTCTCTTTGTAAATAAAATACAAATTAAACTGCAATTATGTTTCAAATGTAAGTACAAACAGAAGAATCATGTCTGTGCAAAAACCAATATAAACTAAAACGATGTTTTAAATATGACAAAGTAGTGATATCCTATAATTTTGGCCGAAACACTACAGAGCTGTATTTGTGAGTAGTAAAGCTGAATTTCTTCCAGCAAAATACCCAGCTGCACAGAGAAGCAAAGATGTGACATTTTAAAACCAGACATGTTCTACACCAGCAAAGAAATGGGACAACGACATTAACATGCAGACTTAGAGTCTAGAATGTGAACAAACGATAAGGGCTGACATAGAAGCCAGATTCCATTGATGTCATCGTCGTTCGCACATGGGTCCACCGATGGCGTGGGGAACATACGATGCTTCCATGAGGCGTGCGACTCTACGGAGGGACATAGCGCTTATTTTCCCCTGGGAAGGGAAACTCCGGAACCTGGTTGAAGTGTCCCATTAAAAAGATGGCCACTGTCCCAATTGAAAAAAGCAGAATGGCTGCCCAGAAGCACACCTTGTCGATCATCTTTCCAATCAGCACCCAGCTCTCCATCTCCTAAAGGACAGAGATGAGATCAAAGGCTAAGAGAGAGAAATTACATATATTGACACAGAGCGATATAGAGACACCTTGTTCATATGCTACAGGTCAGACCGGATGTTAAAGCAGGGCTGTATATGACTCCACTCCTCTCAGGCCAATATAGCTATATTTATTCAGCTGTCAGTTTGGGGCTGATTAAATTTACCTGTAAAATTTCATAAAGGAAAGGAGGTTTGTATTGATGTACTACAAGATCACTCACGGATCCAATATCATTCTGTTGTTTGGTGCTCTCAGCGATGAAGTTGCAGGCATCAACGCACTCCTTGATCTCTGGAGCAGCTTGAGCCAAACTCCTGTACAGGCTGGTCGTCGTGCTCACATCAATACCGTCCACTAGGTGGTAGCAAAGGAACGTAATTGGGCAGGCTTTTTTTTTTGTTGTTAAATACTAATAACGGCAGTATTTGGCGTATATCTATTGTATGTACTGTTGTCTTAATTGTCCTTTAGAAAAAGAACATAAATATGTAGAACCACTAGTCTGCATTCAGTTACCATCTTTTCATGTAACTTTATTAAGTTAAGAGCTCAACCAGGGACAAAACATTGACTAGAAGAATTACCTTACAAGCATGATATAGGTTGTTGCCTATTACGTGTATTTTCTGATTTTAATTAAAATATTTGTCAATATTAAGTTTTATGTTCTTTATACGTTTTTATATTTAATGTTAATAACCTTTATATTTACTAAAATAAAGACATTTATTTTTAATTACACGAATAACAAGAACTTACTGGGTGCGATGAATAGCTTCTGTATCTGCTGTCCACGTACAACAGTGAAATGACTATTTCCATCAACCATCATTTGCACCTATATAAACCTACTCCTTTTTCCACTTTCAAAAATATACTGCTATGCAGATGATCCAGTGATTTACTAATTGTTTGTTTAAATTTGATAATTTTCTAAAGGCTTTCATTTGATTTTAAGCTGACAGACCACAGAGGTTAGGAGTAACATTTTGCGCTCTGGTCTGGTCCCTTGGGCATGCAACGTGAGTGCCCTGCCCCGCCCCACCCCACAGGTTTACCGAAAGTGCGAGTTAAGCCATGGCGCTCCCTCTGACGGTCGAACATCATCTCGCTACGTGGTTGCTTCAGCACATACTCCTCTGCTTTCTGCATGAGCCCAAAGGAGCTGCGCCTCCGTTCTGGCCCCGTCTCCCCCTCACTGTCCTCCACCATGGTCCCCATACCCAGGAAGCGTGGGACCATCTCCAGGAACACCTTCAGAATGTGCCGTACATTTTATAGATGCTCAGGACTAATCAGCTGCACTCTATTCAACAGTGAAGCCTGTCTCAACTACTTTTATTTGACTTGCAGGAAAAAGTGAAATTACTTAAAAAAATGTATATTTACAAGTAAATCGCTATTTTAAATATTAGTGTAGTAGTGGTTTTTAAGCTTTTTTCAAAATGTTCTACTTTTGTGAAGAATTATACACATACAGAGAGGTAAATTACAATGATAATATATAATGTGCCTCATGCAGATTGGGTCTTACTGCAAGAAAAAACTGAGATAAAACACACAGATGTTTTGCTTAGAGGTTTACGGTTTGATCTTTTTTGACTAGGTGTGATGCTCATAACAGGTGAACATGCTGCCACCCCTGTAAGTCACGTCTCCTGTTAACCCTAACCCCTTTGCCATGGCAACACATGTCCCCTGACTTACATGTTTGATTGTGTTGGACATGTTGTGTGTGTTGGGACTGCGGAGGGAGAAGTTGAGCACGATGATACAGTTTGTGACAATGAGTGTGGTCACGGACATGACGAAGATCAGGTACCTAAGAGAAGAAAAGGAATCATCAGGACATCACAATATATGTTTGGTACATATCCGCTTAAAAAGACTCTATTGCATAGTGCATTGCATAGTGTGCAATGCTACCTACACCCCCAGTACAAATGGCTCAATAAATAGATTAGAGTCACCAATTCTCTTAAATCACGTCAGTGTCTATGAGAATAAACTCAAACAAGCCGTATTCTCTCCATGTCTCTGTCGCACTAAGTCACTACGCTGTCCTACAAAAGACATCATACTAGGAAATAACATTACAACCATTACAGATATTCCACTGACATTTAGTTGATACATAGTTGGATCGCAATGCAATATATATTGTAATACTAAGATATGACCAGTCTCTACAAATTTTATACAAATCATTGCGAAATGAAAGTGTACTGATATTAGTGTACATACTAGTATTAGGAAATAGTTTGCGAGAGTAATCCCTAAAGATAGGAACGGAACCATTCGTACCAAGAGAAGAATAATCAGAAAGGCCTTGACAGTTCATTTAGACCAATAAAAATCCACAAAAAGTACATATTTATACTAAAGGCAGCTAGATGTAAAAATGATTTCCATCTAAGATAGAGATTGTTATACAATTCTTTTGACAAAACCTGTCTGTCAGTCTGCTGAGACCAACGGACCCCATCACATAACTCTTCTTCTTCTTCCTCTTTCCGCTGCTCCTTCTAGGGGTCGCCACAGCAGATCATCTTTTCCATACCAACCTGTTCTTTGCAACTTCCTCTGTCACCCCAACTTCTCTCATGTCCTCCCTCACTACATCCATGAACCTCCTCTTTGGCCTTCCTCTTCTCCTCCTGTCTGGCAGCTCCATCCTCAGCATTCTTTTCCCTGTATACTCTGTATCCCTCCTCTGCACGTCTAAACCATGTAAGTCTCGCCTCTCTCACTTTGTCTCCAATCCATCCTACTTGTGCTGTCCCCCTAATATACTAGTTTTTAATCCTGACCAGTGTTGTTACTCCCAATGAAAACCTCTGCATCTTCAACTCTGCCACCTCCAACTCTGCCCTCATAATAATGTTCCCAAATCCATAAAACAAGGTAACAATTTTGTGCAGAGAATACAAAAAAAGAAAATCTGGAAGTTTAAAAAGGAATAGGGGAAGAAGACAGAAAAACATACTTCCCAATAAGAGGCACAGAGAGAGATGTCTCTGGAATCTTCTGAGCAATGAGAAAAAGGAAGACAGTCTGGGCCAACAGGACGGAAATGGACACTGTCAGCTTCTGTCCACCCGCTGAGCGGAGACGAGGTGATAGATTAAAAGGAGAAAGGAATAGAAGGAGAGAAAGAAGAAAAAAGAATGAGCCTGAAACAGACTAAACCTTAAGGACAAGTGCTGCCAGACAGACAGACAGACACACACACACACACACACACACACACACACACACACACACACACACACACACACAAACACACATACACACACACATCTAAATGGTGGAGGACGGTCAAAGTGCTGCATACATTACACTCAAAACTGTATTTGACTGTAGAAATACTGTTGAAGTACCCCCCACCCTACCCCCACTCACTGGTCTGGACCACTGACCCTGAGCAGGGAGAAAATACGCCAACACCACCAGGGAGGAGATGAGCGAGCAAGGAAGGATGATGTTGATGATGTAGAACAGCGGTTTTCTCTGGATGATGAGGTTGAAATACACCTCCTGGTACTCCAGGTCATCTGGGGTGTAGCGCATGTTTATCAATTTCCTGGCAGGGCGGTGTTTGATTGCCCACTCCCCGTTCTCTGTGGGTGGGCAAACAGTGATGGCATGACATGTGGTCACAGTTCTGCTTTGTAATTTTTCTACAAAAAGAACTGTAGGAACAGTGACACTAAAATTTTTTAAAAAGATGTCTAAAAACAATCACTTTTTAGATTGTAGACATAAACAGGTTAGCTCTGTGCAGTGACAGGACAGGTATGTATGTGTGTGTGTCTGAACATGCATGTGTGTGTGTGTGTGTGACAGAGAGAGACAGAGAGACAATACCAGTGAAGGCCTCTGGGTCGATAACCACCCACTCGATGGGTTTATCCGTCTCCAAGTCAACAGCCAAAATGAGGTCTACCTCGTTTGCGCTGTAGGTTTGAGACCTGATGGGGGTTGCAGATGTGAAAAAGCATCAAAGGACAAACCTGGTGCCACCGTTACCACTCAGGATCACTTAGGGTCACACTTACACCATTCTGTAGCACTTAAAGATGTAAATAAATAATCACCACCAATTCATTTGTAATAATAACTGTAAACAACAGGTGAGGGGATGCCTGAGAACATGCACCTGTGGCTGCTACCTGCAGCTCCTTTTTTCATACTTCTCAGTGATATTCTTAATACGAATTGCTCCTGTACGAATGTAAATCATGCAGTTCTTACTTCATTTAAAAATGTATTTGCATAAAATCATTCAGTCAAGCATCTACCATGTAAAAGGTTCCATTAAACTTCCACTGCAATAATATATCTCGGTCTGATTTGAATGACTAAATTCACCCTCACTGTATCAGATTAACGTACTACTATCCTGTTCAAATATCATCTACAACTTGGCCTAGGTTTTGAGTGACTTAATAACAGAAGAGTAGCACACTGTGACTATAACTGGTTATACATTTACTGATGAGTGCAAATATTTAGCAAACGCAAATTGCATTTAACACACCGCGTAATGCTCTCGTTGAAGACGCACTCTTTCACACTAGTGCACTTTTCCACTGGCACATCCTTACCATACCATACCATACAGATAGAATGCAGCATGCAGCATGGTACAGGTCACTTTTTCATTGAGCATATATGGGTCCAAAAAATCCATCGCTTAACTTGGCAATATACAGTTACATGTAACACTTGAGCCGTAATGACAACAAACTGCAGCACATAACAGCTGCTCAGTGTGGAGGACCTTGTAGTGTTCAATTTATGATATTTATGGTGATCATTTTTTGAAATAACTTCTATTAATCCCAAAGGGAGTTTTTTGTATTTTTGCTGATCATTTATGTAATGACATGATACATATTGGCAATGTTTTGTTGTACTCTGTTAAATATTGACATTGTTTAGCTATACGATCAATTTTGACCAAAGTTTCCAAGTCACAATGGATTTTCTCCTCTAACCAAATAGTTAAAAGTGCCTGCGCTTCTTCCTTGTGCAAATTATAGTGTTACATGTTAAATAATAATTTGGAGGTGTATACAAATTTCATAGGTTTTCATAATGAATAAATATAACATACTGGCAGTGAAGAATGACTGATTATTATTATTACCAATAATTATTGTTATTAGCTCTCCTTCTGTGCTCACACTCTTCCTTATGCTAAATATTGCTGCACAATCCTAATAAAACAGTGCATTTATAACCGCAGGGAAGAGTACTTGGTTTGATATGAGTTATAGGTATGTGCTGTAGTAAAGACTCCTATTGTCTTGGCATTCAGACTACTGAAGACCCATATTTTTAAATGCCCAAGTATGGAAAAGTTTCCCTACTTTAACCACCATTGTGGATTAAAGACCCCGTTTTTCTCTGTTCTGAAATCAAGCCCACTGGCAAGTGGGCAGATCCAGCATGTACAGCTAACACATTCTTAACTTTTTAGCTATCTGAACTATCTTTTTGGATGTTTGAATCAAGCAAACCACGAACAAAACTGCTACTGGTCAGTGGATGACTAATGTGCTAAAGCTATTGCCATGTTTGTTTTGAAAGCAATTGCTTCAGATGAATGTTTCTTTATATCTGTTTAGATTATTAACCACTATATTATGCATTACTATACAAGTATATTTTTTAAATAGGAAATCTATGCTGTACTAGTTCAGTGTTATCCCACTATGGCCCTAGCATTCAGATTTACAGTACTGAAGGATCTCAGTGTTTATGAAGTAATGGGTACTGTAAGACCCCCAAGTGACAAGTGACGAGGGCACAGCACCACCAGGTACGTGTGGCAGTGCCCAAGACACTAGCACTGCTTCCTTTCCATCTTGCATTGGATTTAGAATAAAATCAAAAAGTACACTGCCTTCCCTTAAAATGTAAACACAGGGCTTGCACTTGTGTGGCTAAGAAACACCCTACACAATCACTTTGGTCTTGCACCTGAGAAGAATCTGTCTGATTCAGTACAGCAAAATATAAGTTGGGGAAAAATGCAGTGGAAAAGTGCCACATCCCTGACTGAACAACAGTCGTTTTCCTCTCCACTGAGCCCCACTTCCACAGCCACTCGTCCGTATCCCCATGCCCACCCCCCCCCAAATGTCACCGCTGCTGACCTGAATACCAGCGTGCAGTTCTGATAATCAAAGGGGAAGTAGGTGATCTCTATGGCGCATGTGCTACGGAAGATGGCAGGGGGCAGCCAGTACATGGATCCATCCGAGAAGATCAGCACATTGGCGTAGTAGGCCACATCAAATTTGCCGTCAATGCTTTATGGGAACACGGAGTGATTGCAACAAGTGTACAGAGGAACATGGTAAGAGCAATGGTGACAGGTTATGAGCATGTAGAATTAAACAGAAAACAATTATGACACCACCATCCAGTAACCAGTTTTATACGGAGAAAATCATCATTTTGCCCATACGTCACTGTGGCACCCTATTTAAGGGCAGGGCACAACTGGGAATGAAAGTCGAAAGATATATGAATTAATGAAATATTTTCAGTAGTTACTAAAATTTTAAATACAGTTGAACAATAAAACATAAAAACAAAAACGTCAAAAAAGCACTAGGAGTAGTGTGGCAGCCTTTCCCCCTTTCACATCACATGCTCGTCCCGCTGTTCTCTGGCCCCAGAGCAGCTCTTACTTGTTTTCCAGAACAATGTCAGGAAGCCACACCATACTGTAGGGCACACGGATCACCTCGATGTCGTAGTAGGCTGACGTGTTCCAGGCCAGGCGATAATCGTTCCATTGCTGGGAAGAAAAACAATGACAGAGCCCATGGCAGATACAGGCAAATGGAAAGAGATGGAGCAGGGGGTGAGTGGGTAATTACTGAGCTTTTGAAAAAATTATATAAATGTAGAATTGAAATGTCAGGTGTTGATCACATAAAATTGAGAAATATGTCATTCAGTATCACAAAATAAAATAAATCTTAATGTGAAATGACTCACGATCTCAATCCAAACATTTGTAGTTAGTGTTTCCTCCTTCTCGTTCTATGAAAAAGGGAACGTTAGTATTTACGATGCAGAACAACACATATGTATTGAAATGTAATTTAACACTTTAATTGTGTTAAACTGGTTAAGATTATCCTGTGTCTGAGAATTCGTTCCAAAACTCTGGTCGCAACCTAATTTCCCCATTGGATTGCATGTAAATACGATTAATCCGTATCAGACTCCAACGAACTGTTTGTAAATAGTTTTTTTTTTTTTAGATTTTTAAGCACAAAAATAGTTTATTAAACCATAGAATGCACAGTGTAATAGTAAACTAAATGTAAAAACCTTGAATAACACTGAGAAAACATTAAACAGAGAAAACCAACATTACACGAGTCTATTCTAGACCCCTACGAACCGTTCGCTGTAAAAGTTTTTTTTATTATTATTATTTTATGCACAGAAAAAATAATCAAAGTTTCAAAAATCCTTAATTATACAAAATAATACACAGTTTAATTGTAAAATATAAATCTAAAAACCTGGTGGTGGACCAAACTTCAGCAAAAACCGATCTAATTTGACTTGTCTTTTTCTGCGCATCAAAACTTTACGGAAATGAGAGACAACGGGATCGTTCATCGCGTTCAACACTCTGTTCGTAACGGTTTTGTCGGGTGGTTCATCTCAAAGAAATCATGGCACTCATTCCATTTTTCCATGACAGCTTTTAACACATCACTTATAATCTCCTCCCTTTCATCTTCTTCCTCCGATGACTGTTCCTCAGTGAGCACCTTATGCTGCTCATTCTGGAGTACCACTCTTCACATGCTTAGAGGCCGTGGTCAATTGCAAACTTAATGCAAAAACACAAAAAATACAGCACAAAGAGTTCACAGCGAATGAACGTACGTCTGACCGAAACCGATTACAGTACAATTCGAGACTGAGAAATCGGTCACGCTTGAGGGTTACCGCGGCTCTGTTTGTTCGTCACCCGAGTATGTGTTTGTGATCAGATGCAAAATTTGGCGAATATTTTGGTCGTGAACCGATTTGTTCGTGTTCGGAAGCGTTCGTGACCAGAGGTCCACTGTATATGCAACTTAAGTTTGTGCATTATGAAAGACTGGAACACAGTGAAGTTCTGCTACAACTCTGTGAGAGCAACAGGTGACAAGCCACCGTGAGAACGACATGGCTCACCAGGGAAATGAGGTTGGTGAGGGTCAGCTTCACCTGCACCTGCACCTTGTCTCCAACATGCTGCGCCGGCCGGATATTCTTGTTGTAGCCGGTCATGAGGTGCTTAATAAGGTCGGATTCCTCATTACCGCTCACTGTAAAATTTGGAGAGGAAAAGTCGAACAGGACCAAGGGCTTTAGTAGACTTGGACTACTAGATCGGAAGAACAAAACGGTTCTTAATAGAGTTAGATTTCTGAGGTCCCAGAAAAAAATCCTACCGAGTGCATTTTTACACACGGCAACAAAACGTCAAATTGTCGGTTCTGCAAAATGCACGCTACAAAACTGCAATCTTAACATAGAAATATTGCTAAATAAGAACAATGTACCGATGTACAGAACAAATAACATTTCCAGTAAAACCGACTGTCTTCATTACCTTTACGGGAAGACTATAGGACAGAAACGTTAGAGTTTATCAGGATTTTTCTAACGTTAACTAGCGTGCGTTAATAAAATAATGTAAATTGGAATAAACTTAAGTACAGTTTACACGTAAATCTGAAACATTACAGGGGAAAACGAAACAGGTTTTTTAGAAAAGACGCCAATGCCAGGAATGGAAGTAAGAAAAAAAAACACCAAAACCAAAGACCACAGTTACGAAGTTACCTTGCAGACTGGCCGTCAGAAGTACTACTACAGTCACACTAGACAAAACGGACCGGACCGCCATCGCTGGTCTTGGTACTATGTTCTCCAGTGTCTGAATTCAGGAGAAAGGGAAAGCGTATGATTATGTCCGACTTGTACTTTCCTTCTCCCGTTGTCCCTCGTCCAGGTCCTCCAGCTGTCGCTGTCCGTGGGTCGTGTTTCAAAGCGGCAAGGCCGCGATAAACTCGATCTTAAAGTCGCACTCGGGACTTCGGTAATAATAATGAATGTGTTACGGTGCTGACGACTACAGTGGTATCAAGAGTTGCAGTGAGATGTTTTACTTCATTAAGTATTAGAAATTGTTTATCAATATGCTTTTACAGTTTGTGCAATGGTATTGCGCTTATAAAACAGCAGTTTACGTTGAGCAGGAATTTAATAACAATGTGTTGTGCAAAAGTAAATGCAAATAATAATTTATTATTATAACTGTCATTATTTTTAATAACCCCCCAGGGAGTTTTAGCGTAGACACGTGCAGCCTGCGAGTCCACGGAACAGGTGTCAGTCGCTATGGACACGATTGGGAAGTTGCCCTGGCGACCGTTTTCTTTGTCTAATTCATATAAATAACACATTATACTATACTGGGTAGCAGCGATATTAGAATTCAGCCATTATAACGAGGTCAGTCGCCCAAAATTTGCCCAGGTGGTTTTAGTGGTGGAATTAAGTATAGGTAAGCGTTGCGATAATTTAGGTGGCAGCCTGAATATGAAAGGATGGCAGCAAGTATAAGTACTGCATTGTGGAATTTTGTTAGATAAAATATAGTTTGTTTGTTGTTATTTGTAACATTATTTAGCCGAGTGACTTGTTCAGAGGTATTGACATCATTTTATTTATTTCGTTTAAAAATAGAAGGGAACACTGGGTATGAGCCAGCACGATTTCATGAAATTACTTTAAAATTAGTTTTCTAGGGAGTGCAATACACACATATTGTGAGATTTTTAAATTTTCTTTTTTTAATAGTCAGTTAGTTTTTCTAGATCTTAACAATTGTCACAAGTATTTATTTTATTCGAAAACATTCAGGACGTGAGAATTCGTATTTGTCACATATACAAAGCGAATTGTAGCTTAATTTATACATAAAGACAGCGAAAGAACTGTAGGAAAATATAGATGAATGCGTAAATTTATCTTTATTTACGCAATTTTTTTGACTTCTGTCTTCTGACTGAAGTTTTTTTTAATGTAATGATCAATGTTGCGATATTTATTATTATTTTTATTGCTTGATGGGGTTGACTATTCTATACAATAGCTAGAATATATATTTTACCTATGCTATATTTTGATATATATATATATATATATATTACTTTAAAATCAAATAACAAAATTTTACACCCTAGAACATCCAGGTTTGCAATACATAAATAAATGTTATACTTGAATTTTGGTTTGACGTTCAAACCACTTCATAGGACTCTCGTTTTCCCGTTGTTCTTTGTAATAAAGCCTAATCGGTTCAAACATTCAGGCGTATAGATAGGTAAGTGTGTGGAAATCTTTTTATAGCTTTTAGTTATTTTTTGAAGTCGTTTTTTTTTTTTACATCAAAATGTAATCTAAATCAACTCTAATCCCACCAGTGTAGTTATGGTTCCAATGTTTCAGTTGTAATTGTCTTCTTCTCTTGGTTGGTCATTAAATTTCTCAGCAAAGGGCCCAAGATTATATTGACTACAGTGTGTATTCCAGGCTTGCTTGTGCTCTATTAATACTTGCGGGAAATGGAGAGGAGTTCCTTGAGTGCAACTCGAAACCTCTCAGACTGGGGTTTTATCAGATACAGTTCAAACCTTGGCCAGAGCGTTACATGTCATGCTAATATGCAAGCTTTTAAAAAGTATATTTATTTTACAGTGTATTGAAAAACAGCCACACCAATTGGCATTAAATGGTCACAAGCTGTATAATAAATTACCGATAAAAGTGCCGGTGACCATGACTCTAAATCATTGACTTCAGTTCAGGGCTTATGAAATAGGTCCACGAACCCACACAAACCACATGTCAGACTCTGAATCAATGGACCTACTGATTTAAAAACATTATCTGACTCCTCTTTCTTATAGTCAGCACCCCTCTTGTCCCTGTGCCTAATCAAACGTAATCAACAGAGACAGTGAAAATGGATGTTTCTGTCACCTTCAATCCATACACCTCCACTCACATGTCAGAATTCCTAATGAAGATGTCAGATATCGCATCTTGGCGCTGGAAGTTCAAAGTCTCCGGCGCGCACTGTTGTTGCCGTGTTCGTGACCACAACAGAGCTCCGTCTTGCGTGCAGTGGAGTCACGCCTCACTCTGATACGTGTGCAGTATAACACATCCATTTCCATGTGCAGAAGGCCATTCCAGTGTTTGCCTCCCAGCATGTATTGCTGTAGCAGATCAAGTTACCGCACCATCTGTCCATCTTTCATTCTTTCATCTGCTCTGAGTCCACCCTGTCTTATCCTCTTTCACATTTTCTAAATGACCAGCACCAGATAGAAATTTATATCATGGCCCTGTCTCTCCTTAGTCTTCTCTCAATTAAATATTAATGACTCCAGTACAGTGTGTGGACATTTGACCCCACTTTGTCTCCCTTGTCTCAACTTTGGCTTTTCTTCACAC
Source organism: Chitala chitala (assembly GCA_025773905.1). Taxonomy (NCBI): domain Eukaryota; kingdom Metazoa; phylum Chordata; class Actinopteri; order Osteoglossiformes; family Notopteridae; genus Chitala; species Chitala chitala. The sequence continues at coordinate 28,624 of JABJVR010033684.1, forward strand.
CCTCAGGCTGTGTCTCAAATGCCCTGGAACTTAAAACAGATGCTTTTAAACTAGCACTGTTTCTTGTGGATAAGAATCTGAAGGTGTCATGTGCTGCAAGGTGTTTTCATGCCAAAGCTTGACCTGTTGAGCTGAATTAAGTGCACTGACTGTCAGCCTTATGAACCAATGTTGAGGCTGAGTACTGTGACTGAACTGTAGCTGATATCATTTTAATGTGCCTTAACTGGGTGCTGGTCCTAAATTCATGCGACACAGGGAGCCTGAGTTACACACACAAAATAATTGAATTGCTTTATGAAATATGCAGGCTTGAACAATACAAGTGGGCAAAAATTTCTGTTCTGTTGTTAGGAACCTGTTGTGAGTTTCACAGAAAATTTGGTGGTAGAATGTCATGAGAGACCCTGATCTTAAATAACATATGCCTGTTTGAAAGAAAGGACTACCAAGAACACAGGCACCTGTAAGAGGGGGACATACTGTGTAGGGAAGGAGAAATTTCTTAATGTTTATCTGTTTCTCATTTCTTAGAAGCTGTAAAGGTCAGACTTTCCCCCATTGTTTAGAGTTAATTAGAATATTAAAAATTCCATTCACACAAACAAAAAACATTAATCTCTAAAGTGTTAATTTCTTCCTTTGTGTCCTAGTTCTTCTCCCTCTTTAGCATGGTTAGCACCTATTGTGTGCTCTCATTCCTGCTTTCGAGGAGTTCCAGTCTAGAATAACAGGGCATCGTGTTCAGGACCTAGGAGCACAGCCTTTCACAGTGGCCATTTGTGTGCAGAGCCAGTGTGTTGGATTGAGTGTTCTCGTCCCGTGTGGTTCCAGAAGCGACGGGTGTGGGCAGGCGGCTCATGTACAAGGGAAGCGTAGTAACGTGGGAAAGCCTGCAGCTCACTTTGAGGTGAAAGTGAGTTTCGCGTGAATGATGGATCAGATCAGGTGACGTGCGATGCCTTTTGAAAGGTTTTGTGTGTCCTACAATCTACCATAGAGTTCTCCAATTACTCCTTTGTTTACCAGCACTGGGCAGGGTTCTCAGTGACATCGCAGCTTGCCTGCAAGGGTGCACATTTCAGCCTTCAAGAACACAAGAACCGGTCCTCGGGCTCACCTGTGCACACCTCCACCATGCCCTCTGTCGTGCCGTGCCTGCCTACATTAGCAGCAGCGCATTTAAAAACGATAATTGAGGCAGTGATAAGGAAGCGCCTGTCTTCACCCTTCCTCTGGTGTCAGCTTGTCTCTGTCACTGTGTCAGCCTGGCTTCAGCCTTTGCATGCTTCTCACAGCACCGGCAGCCAATTTAAGCAACAGCATGTAAGCAACAGCAGCTTCAGCCAATGGGAGCCACCTGACAGCTGGTCGGTGACGTCCCAGTGTCAGCCCTGCTGCTCAGAAGCCGTTTACAGTACATCACTATCTGCAAATAGTTGATTGCTGAGCTGCAGGCTGATTACACAAGGGAATGTGTAAGCATTTTCATGTTGATCAGTTACTAGCAAGGCAAACACAGTTCAGGCAACTGTTGGCTGGGATACAGGGTTAGTGTAGGCTCTGGTTGCTGATATGCTTCTATATTTATATTTCAAACACTTAAAAGTTCATAATTTGTGCTGTTATGTTAGCAATGCTTGATAATTGTGAAACCTGAATATGAATTAATGATGTTCTGAAATATAAAATGACTTGGTTATTTTTGTTGTAACAGATCACAACTGGCAATCATGTTTATGTGCATTTTATTTCAGTATTTTTATAAAAGCCACCCCATTCATTCCTATATTGAAGGATCTTGCCTTATACTACTGTTATTTGAGCTAGAGTGTGGCTGCGTGTGTATGTGTGTGTGTGTGTGTGTGTGTGTGTGTGTGTGTGTGTGTACAGACAATATTTTGACTAAAAATTTTACCATTGTGGAACTTTTCTGGCATTTATTACAACTTCATGTGCTTTTTAAACATCAAAAGTCCTAAAATTTTAAGCTGGTTGCCAATTTTCAACAGTTTGCAGTTTTGTTGTTTTTGTATTAGGAATACTTAATTGTAATAAAATGGTAAAAAAAAAAAAAAGTTCCAGTGAAGATAGCCACATAAACATACACGTGCATGGAGTGTGATTATGCTGTCATGTTCTGAGTCCAGAGTCCACTCTCTATAGCAGATAAGAAAGCTCATCACTTTCAGCTTTCCCTCCCTGAAAATCACCCTGAATGATAAATCAAAAACTGACAGCTGCAATAATATTCTGTAATTGTATAATCAGGTACTCTATATGTTATATTTCTGTGTATTACAATTGAATATTCCAGTGCCTTCCTTTCTTAATCAACAGTGAGTTAACATATAGGTGTCGATTTTACTTTTTCAATGTGAGTACCCATAGCGGTGTTTGTAGGATTGGTGTCACTCTGTACGGTAAGGTGTGTTCCGGGGAAAGGGTGTGACAAAACGTATGGCTGACTGACATAGTATTTTATTTACTTTTTATGTGCTGCACATAATTTCCCGGTGAGTGCTCACCATTTCTTGTGGTTGCCAAGCCCCCACCCACCATACAATCTGCGCCTATGTGTTAGTGTAATGTACATGTAGTGAAGTTAATACTGCTATGGTACAAGCCCCTGGTTGGTAGGACAAGAGCCTGATTAGTCCTCCAACTTTGAGCAAACTGTGAGTTCAAACCCCAGCAGAGTTGCCCCTATTACATACAGAATCAAAGTTTTGCTGAATCAGTGTGGAACACTAACCTTCTCTACAGTGGGGTTACATTAGCCTCATCAATAAGGGGACTTATTCCATCAATCCTGGGACTGTTTCATCCCCCTACTCAAATTGAACACAAATTTTTCTTGCCATGATTTACAGTTTATTTCATTCTATTTTTTATTTATATATTGTATTGTAACAAATTATTTGTTCTGTGTTGCTCTACGTATACACCAGTTACCACAGCAATTTACTAGTAATGTGAATACCTTTCACTTACATGGCAATAAATATTTTCTGGTTCTGATTCTGATTAAAGCCACATAGTAATGTTTACTACAATTTTATATGCATCACATATATTTTTGTACGCGGCTGGATAATCGTAACAAAAACTGACAAAGGGAACAACAGCAGACCACAGATCTTCTGTCCCACAACTGGAATAATGTATGGAGGACAGAAAACCTAAGAATCATGTAAACAAGGGGGTTTACTCAAAGCATTTGTGTAAGAGCAAATAATTAGTTGACTGGCCAATCATTTCTTGGAATGAAAATAGTAGTCTTTCAAACATCTGGCAATAGCACTTAGCAGACATTAATAACTATACAGGGACACTTTATACTGTATCATTAACCTTTCAGTGTCCAGCAGGCACAGGTGTGCAATAGTCAAACTGAAGAGGGAGGTTACTATGGGACACATTGTAGCCATATAAGGGAATCAATGTTAGACCCTAATCTCTGGACTCTTGACTTGAGCAATAAACACAGGGGCAGGAAGAAGAGGTGAAACAGATAGAAGCAGCACGAGACGCAAGTGAACAAAACTGGGAAAGAGAGTGCAGAGGGAGGGTCTGAGAGGAGTAAAAGATGAAGGAGATAGAGGGAAGATGAAGGCTGACGGCAAGGGTCACATGATTAAAGGCGTGAAAGGGTCCAAAAAGTGTTAAATCCCAGGCATTTGTTCAGCAGACATTTTGGTGAATAGACTTGTTTGTGTTCACTCAACTAAGGTTGGCTGTGGGCAAAAGTGAGAAGAACACAGTGCTAAAGAAAGAGAAAGGGTGAAACAAAGATGTAGAGATGGTGGAGAGGCAGTGAGAAGTGGATATTAAGCAAGCAGAGGGAAACCAGAAGAGGAGGTGGCACTGTCTAGGAGCTCCAGAAGGCTGCGTCATGGGGGTGAAGGGTCGGGCTGCCCTGGCCGTCTGTCTTCTGTTGCTTGTTCTCTTCTCCCTGTGGCTCTGTGAGTTCAGCCGTCGCTCTCCTCCTGGCACCTCTGCTACACTCAAATTACTTCTACAGGCCTTACAGCTCAGTGGCTTGAGCACAGGGCTGCTAGCAGCTGCATGTTTGTGTACCTGTGAAGCAACTGTGGCTGTCTGTGGGCTGAGTGCCCATTGGTGTTTGGGGGGGACTGCTAGCTTCAGGTAATCTTTGGGTGCGATTTCAGTAACACAGGAGGCACACTAGAAATTAATGTGCTACAGAATAAAATGGAAATTAAATTACTACTGTGTGCTTAGCTGCAGACAGATCTGAAATGACTTTTATAAACATCATTAATTCATTTTCAAGCTACTTATCTAGGTTAAGTTTGGTTTTGAGAAAGGATTGTTGGTCTACCTGAGTCAGCACAGAGAAATAAGGCAGGGTTGTGGTTGTCTCACACACACTTTAAAGGGAATTTCAAGTCACCCAAACTGCTCATTTTTTTGGACTGGCATTGTGCCAGTAGTAAATCAAAGATTGGAACATGTACATTCCATGTAGGGTGTCTGGAGGTGTGCAGTGACAGTGTGCTTAACTGCTCAGTTACTATACTGTTCATTTAATAAATGTCAGATTGAATAAATGCAATACTAAGCCACAGTTACAGTTTTCTAACCATATGACTAATTTGCTAATGTAAAATACATACCTCTGCGGTTCAAAAATGTAGACTCTAATACAGACCTGGGCATCGTACGGCCCGCAGGCCACATCCGGCTCTTTGGCTGTCCCTGACCGGCCAGTGTATTGGGAAATTGGAAATTGAACAAAAATAGTGCACTTTATGCAACCTCGCTGCTTTTATTTTGAAGGCGACTGCTTTTTTTTCTCCCCAGTTTATGCACATTTGGCATGCCTGAGAGCATAAGTAAGCTGCCTGAACAACCGTTTATGAGCGTTGCTAGTTGGCTGTTAGCCCTCAAAAATGTCAGCTCCTGTTGAAAAGAAAGGTTGATACAGAATGTAGAGTTTTAACTTTCTAACTAATAACTTTCTAATTCTAACTTTAAGACATGGACATCTAATTATTTGCTGACGTCAAAGGTAAAACCCTGTGCTTAGTGTGTGGAGATCAGCTTGCTCTCTTTAAGGATTACTGATTAAATTGCCATTATACTGCAGTGATTAGACTACAAGCAGAATAGCAGTAGTACTTTGTATAAAGTTAGTTTAATGCTGGTCTTTGAAATACTGCAAAATGCATATTTTGTTCAAAATTGTTCTTGTCATTGTTAAATTAAATGATGATTTGATGTTTGCTTTTATACCATGCCTGTTTCATATTTTCATTGCCCAATCGTAATATCTACTCTTACCTGTA
>JABJVR010033703.1:0-15244 GCA_025773905.1 Chitala chitala
GGAGTGGCAGACATTTGGGGGCAGTGTCCATCTCTCTCTGGGAGCGTTTGGTAAAAGGTGGGTCTTTTTCTTCTCAGAGTAAATAGGGTTCGCTTCTGTGCTCGGGGCCGGCGGGGGGGGGGTGCTTGGGGGGGGGGGGGGGGGGGGGGCATATGAGTGGTTTGTCACACACTTGTGTCCACTAAAAGCATCGTGCCAATCCCACACTTACGTGTGTGCATGTGCGACTTACCTCTCATTTCGTTGGTGGATAAGTCCGACTAACAGCACTGAAAACGTAGGATGTCACAGTCCGTTTTAACAAGGCTTTCTCAGGCCTTCTCTTTAAATGATGGTAATTTATTCCTTGTTCATACAGCTGAAAATAGCATCTTTTATGTCCCATATGGAGTCCATATTATAAGTGCTGTCAAGGAGTACTAAAATACATATTTATGCATTTAAAAATGTGACATTTTTCCAAGTGAGGCTTTACCTTTCAACTTCCACACATAATTTATAAGCCTTTTTGGAACTGAGAACCGCAGTTCAAAGTCACTCGCACTGAAGCTTGGATCATGAATGGCAAAGCAGCGTAAATGCTGGAGGACTGTGTTCAGACTGTGTTCAGCAGGGGACAGTCTTCAGAAGGGGACTGTGTTCAGACTGTACTCAGAAGGGGACAGTCTTCAGAAGGGCACTGTGGTAAGACTGTGCTAGGAAGGGCACAGTCTTCAGAAAGGAACTGTGTTCAGACTGTGTTCAGCAGGGGACTGTGTTCAGAGGGGGACCATGGTCAGAGTCCCTGCTGAATCCTTCTCACTGCTGAGGGCTCCAGAGAAGATGGGAATGTGGAACACGGTGCAGGGTGAGGTTATAGTGCTGTGTTGGATCATGGTGGTGGAAGGTCCTGGTGGTGTTACTGTATGTCTACTAACACCACACCAACTGTACTGTATAACTCTCCTTTGTGTATACCAGAGCACAGAGGTAAAACAGACCATAACGTGACTCCTCGTCATTACCCAGTCCTACCCCTCCTGAACTCCCTTCAGGCTCAGACTCAGCCGCAGCCTTTTCCTCATGTTGGTGTGTGTTACATGTAACATACATGTGCCTAACGGGGGCTTCCATTTGTCAGACATGCCGGACAGGAATCATATTGGCGTCCTCATGCTGAGTGATCAGCTACAGCCCTGCCCTCCCCACCCCCCTCCAAGCAGGTCCGGAGAATGTGCTTTGCTGCTCCGAGTGTGAGGGTTTATATTTCAGTCTCCGCTCCGCTGCTGAACAAGGCAGAGAATGCAATAAAGACATCTGTGGCGGTGGGGGGGCTTTGATGCATTTCTGTAAAAGCTGTCCAGCAGCTCGCTTCTGTCTTTCAGCACCAGTTTTTAACAGAACCCCCAGCCCCCTCCATTTCAGGACCGCTGACCAGCTGCCTGAGTATAGCTGAGGCAGGCCCCATGCGTCAGCAGGCTGGTGGGGAGGGGGGGGATTTCCAGACCTCTGGCTCATCTCGCACAACATAGCAGGTGAATGATGCAATGGCATGCAATCCAGGATTACGTCAGGCATCCCCCTTCCCCTGAGGCTGGCTGGAGGACCAGGCCGGGCCGGGGGCCAGGAGACGGACCTGTTTGTGTTCATCCAGCCTCAATTTGGGCTTCCATTCTTTTGTTCTCTTACAGGTCAGAATAACAGGCCCACCTTTCCTTTGCTGCCTCATTTCGTTTATTTTTCGCTCAGCAATCTACCACACTCCTGCCTTTCATAGCTGCTCGAGCCACAAAAAAGTCACTCCCTCCTGACTGTCTGTCCGTCACCTTTGTCGTCTTGGCGATTCTCTCCTTACTGCTTTTCATTGCTCGAGCACCTGTGTACAAGTTTTGTTTGTTTGATAACGTTGCGTTAACCCTGTCTTACATTCTGAAGACTAGCACACTGATCACCCATGACAACCCTGAGCGGTTGTGCGCCCTCAGAAACTGGCCAGTCACGGGCTGAGAACTCAGGCGACTAAAGTCTCCGTGGAGAACGAAGCTGCTGTCTAATTACAACTGTCGGTTAAAGCGCTTGCTGTATGATTTAATTACCCGTAGGCAAATTGAATTCACATTCTTGTGCGGATAGTCATTAATCTCGAGCCGGCCAGCACCGCTGAAGTGAGAGGTTTTCTCACCGGCCTGAGTCACGAAATAAAGCTCAAACAGTTATACAGTGGGTAGTAACAGGTTGTGAGAATCGTGCTAATGCACTTACCCTGTACTAACTGCTCATGTGAATCCATAGTAACAGCGTGTACAAACTTCATGAACTTGTGACTATGACTACACATCTTCCTGAAGTAAGGTCACTCATTACATTAAAACTCCATTCGCTTAACCCGTCTTTGTCATGGCCTCTGTGTTAATACTGCGAACGCACACAGACTTCCAAAGGGTGGGGTTTCCTCTAAAGAGAAGGGGGAGTTAACTCTCCATCCCCTTCCATATATCTGCCCATCATGTCGGAGCAGGTCTGAAGAGACAGAAGACAATACATTACGTTTAATTTTACATTTTATTCATTTGTCCAAAGCGACTTACAAGGATAATAGTACACGTGCAGGTCACAAACGAGGTCAATCAGTATTACAGAATCTACTAACAGTAAGTGCTGTCCTATAATCAAAGTGCACACGATTAAGTCTGGCAATTGTCATGTCAAAGTAAAACATAAACAACTGAAACTGAATTAACTAGACAAACATTTGCAAGCAAGCAGCCAACTCCATTTCCACAACTAAGCAAATGAAAGCATGGAACGATTTCATGCTTTAAGTCCTAAAGTGCTCCCTGAAGAGATGTGTCTTCAGTTGTTTGCGGAATGTGGATATCAATAAAGAAGTCCTCAAAGCAAGCGGAAGTTTGTTCCACCATGTAGGTGCCAGAGAGGAGAAGAGCCGAGGTTTACCAGGTTTTAGGATAGGTGAGATCAGTCTCTTCCCATTGGCAGACCGCAGAGAACGGGAGGGGACATAGTTTTTGATTCGGGACCACAGTTAGCCTGGAGCAGTCCCATTGATGGCCTTGTACATCACCATCAGGGTCTTGTATTTGAGCACACACACAGCACAAGAAGACCTTCATCTTAAGGTTCTACCGCGTCCTCTCAGCTCTCCTGGAAGTCCGCTTGATGTCGGCAACTTCAAGCTGCCTTGTCACCCACAGCAGGTCAAGACCAAATATTTGTTGACCCTCAACTTCTAGGAGACTTTGTTCTTTGTTTGCACACACTAGATGGGCAGCTTAGCCTCAAGGTCTGGGTGGACACGTGACTAGCCTGTTGGCCAAAGTGCTGATAAGTGGGGGGCCCGGGGGGACGGCATTCTGCACGGAGCAGCTGACTTTACCCACGATCAGAAACCACCAGCATTCAGTCTAAGGATAAAACTAGTGTTTGTGGAACAAATACATTTTCTCTGTGATGTAAAGCAAGCTGGTTTTGTGTTATGTGCTGTATTCTTTCCCTGTATCATACAGTGCACCCCCTGCATGGTAAATTACATGTTTATTTATTTATATAAAAAGTCCATTGAATTATTATGGATCCGGTTGGAAATTACACCTCGTGTTTTAAAAGGGACATTCTGTGCAGTACTTCAACAGCAGAGAGACGTCCGAATAATGTCTTGCTTGAGGAAGTGGGACTTCTTTATTTCCAACCGCTGACTGAGGTTCGTATGAGTTTTACATGCTTGGAATTATTGCTGTGGGAAAGTTGGCATCTGATATGATAACATTCATCCACTTTCTCTCTGCCAGCAGAAAACCCTATCTGACTTTGTGTGGGCAAGAGAACCTATCTTCAATGGGTGTTTGATCTGCGTTTTCTTTTTTTTTCTTTTTTTACGAGTGACAAAGGAGGAGTGAAGTGGAGATATGCCCTCGGGCTGGAAAGGGTGCCACTTTCAGAGTGAAAGCAGAGTCACTGTACCACCTTTTGAGCTGTCTGTCACGGCTCTCCTGGAAACGCGCCTACTCTGAACCCTGCTGTTTGGGTGTGTGTGGGAAACGGTGGGGGGAGGCAGGGTGTGTGTGGGGGGAGATGGTGGGAGGCATGGTGTGTGTGCTGGAGACAGGGAAGGAAGACTGTGTGCAGGGATGGGGGGGCAGAATGTATGTGTAGGAGATGGGGGGCAGGGTGTATGTGGAAGACAGGCGGCATAGGTGTGTGTGGAAGAAAGGGAACAGGGTGTGGCAGCTGCTGCACAGCACAAGAAGAGGTTGGACAGAGTGAGATACCCTGTGCTCCAATACATGCAGGGTATCCTTTTGAAGACCAGCAGTTAAGCAGAGTACAGTGGTCAACATAGCCGTCTGCTGGAAAGTCATAACCATCTAGGCTGAGATGTTCCAGGAGAAGCTGACAAAACATACTGGTCTGTCTTTTGGGGTCATTAGTTGAAAAAATACAGTGTGTGTGCCTGTATGTGTGTGTGTGTGCTGGCTTTAAATGAGAGGTAGATAAACACACCCATGCTTCCCCGAATCTCCACGTGTGACCTATTCAAATCAGCCAAAGCCTCTTATACCATCGCCAAGTGCTGCGTATCATTACAGAAATTCATCTGGCAGATCACTTTGTCTGTCCATTTCTGAAGAGTGTGTATAGAATGGAGAAACAATGACTTCATCTCACCTTACACACAAATTATGGATACGTAACGACAGCTCCTTCTTGACGACTTGTCAGGGATCGCTCAAAAATGAGACCCGGACTAACAGACAACATAGAGCAGAGTGAATTCTGGGTAGTGATGTTAAAGCGACAAGGCAACACCACCGTGATGTCACAGTGATGTAATCCTATTTTGTTTCTATCATATTTAAGGCATGAGCATGTTTCATCCGACCGTGCTCTCACACACTCACACACACACACACACGTAGGAAATGACTGCAGGAGACCCCCAGATGCCAACGTGTCGCCTGGTCGGCTCTGCCCCCTCGGGTATTTGCTGCTCACAAAGGGGGCTGTTTAATCTGCCCTTGTTATGTTCACCCTGCCGGCTCCCAGCGCGATTCAATTAACCCGCCGTCTGTGCGTTGGCATGTAACAGTGGCTTTGTGTGAAGGAGACAGACCGTGGACGCAGACCGCGAGCGCTGCACCGGTGCCAGCCTGGCACTAAGCAGCCATATGTAACACATTTGCCAGCTGAACAGTGACAAAGCATGGCGTGGGCTCGACCTTCAGTTCTTCTACACAAGGCAAACGAACAGACACAACATCCTGTTTCTTTCACCGACACCCCCGTAACGCACCGTATTTCATACGCCTACATCTACATCGTTCTACAGCATTACTATGCTTGCTGTCCTTTGGGATGCATAAACTGTTCCCAATCATTTTTATTATAAATAATTCAGCTGGATTTTCTCAGCTCCCGTAGCGCTCTGATCTGGGCTGTCCCGCTGCCATGTGTCTGTGCAGGAATTCTGCGGGAGCCCTGTAATTCCAATGAGGAAACACAGACTGCGCTGTGGGAGAAGGGTGCGGACATCTTAAACCCCCTCCAGCAAACATCTGCTGCAGTCTCCCGTCACTGCCTATAACAGCGTGGATGCCTTAAATATGCATATGTAAATGGAAAACGAGAAGAGCATCGTTTACTCTGCAGCAGTCAGGCTGATGCGCAGGAGGATGAGGAAGGCATTCAGAGTCCACTAGATCCATCGTATCGTGTCAATCCGTTGCCCCACCCTCACAGCGTGTACCGTTACCCGTAGTGACAAGCAGCGCTTCGGTCATTGGTACATTTATAACAGCAGTCGATGCATCCGGTTCACAAGATCTGTGCTTTCTGGCTCCTGTTAATGTCAAGCCTGCATTGGGGAGAACTTTAAAGTCACCCTGAACCTGTTCTTTCATCCTAAAAGACTTTTAAGTAGAAGCCAATATTGTGTGATTGACAGCAATATGGACTGAGATCATGAAAACACCAAATGAGAATGGACGTAGGGGAGGACACGCCCATATTACTTACACACACACACACACACACACACACACACACACACACACACAACAGGAAGGAGGGACTCCTAACCAACTAACTTCACATGGTAGGTTAGCCTAAACCTATTGGAAAGAGCATGTGTGTGCACAATTTGTGTGTGCAGAGATTTTGAGAACAGTAAATTCACTCTTTACAGTCTTTAGTGGACAGAAATGCTGCAATGTCTCTGATTTCCTGCCACATGTAGACTGCCACAGTGGCAGTCTTTGCCTACAAAGGTCAGCACCACCTCTGTGATACTTGACCTTTCCCACAGGCTGACAGCCTGACAGGAATTTGTCCAATGTGGTGTCCGAGCTGGCTGCGCAGCTTGACCTTTAACCCCAGAGAGGTCTCATGAGATAGACAGGTCTGTGTTCTGTCAGCAAAACACTGGACTCGCAAACAAAAGTAACTGATGTGGTGGAGAGTGTGGTTTGGGAGGGGGCTATGATATCACGCACCTGATTTTACTCACAGCTCTCAGCTCAACCAAACAGCCCCCCCAATCCAAACAGTCATTACCTAAACCGTGAGAAAGAAACGTTTTCCTTATTCATGTGTAGATCTGATCTACACGCCTATGCAGAGAAGCTACTGTGCACGGTGTGTAAAAAGCAAGAGAGCTTTGGCAAGAAGCACTACACTCTGGTCGTGACTGCACCCTTATCAACGACCTAATTCAATTAACCGACCTTGGAGGTGACACGGGCTTCCTGGAGGACCAGGAATCAGTTCCCTTCACCTGGCACACCTGCTTTATGTGGGATGAGAAATTAAGTGCGAACTAGCAGCAAGAGGCGGATCTTCACAGGTGACCCTTCACAGGGGGATTTGAGAGGGCTGGCAGGACTCTGAGATGACTAACCTCTCATTGGACGATGCTGCCTACAGGGCTTCATACTCATCACTCTGCACTCATCACTCTGCACTCACCACTCTGCAAGTCCCCTGTAACACCTTGCCAATGCGGTGCCTTTCTGAAGTTCACACAGGCGGAAAGCAAACACAACTTAACCAAGCTTCCGCATTTCCCGTGTGACCCGTGTTTCTTATGGAAAGCTGTTGCATAAAGTCACAAACTGTACTTCTGTCTAAATGTTAGCCTACAACGGCTGTTAAAAATGAAAAGCAGACACAGTTTTCACAGATGTTACACAGCACAGGGATACAGGCTCATTTTGAAAGCAGGTGAGGGCAGATGCTACGGTGCTAGAACTATGAATTGCTACTCACACTACAGCGCTGGAATTATGAATTGTTTATTGCTAACGCACTGCTGTTACGTGACTCTTGGTGTGTGTCCGAAGCAAACTTGAAGTTGAGAGACAAAAACATGCAGGATGCCTTCTCTCTGTGAGACGTGTGAGCTGGCAGCAGGTCTGAAAGGGTTTACTGTTAGTGTCATTAGGTAAAAGTGGCAAGGACTGGTACCACATAGGTACTGTAGTAGTCACATTCTGAGACCGAGATGATTAGTGTTTCAGCTTTAAAATGTGCTTCAGTACAATAAACCACACCGAGGACCTTCATGTAGAACCTAATTAAAACTTTGTGTGTTTTTTATTCTATTCTGTAACTGGCTTTTATTATTATGAGTGCGATTCTCATGTCAGAGCTGATGTAGTGTAATTCACATGAATGTGCTTAAAGCCCGTGTGCTGGAAACCAGTAGAAACGCAGAAGCTCATCGACCATCAGAACATCTCCAGTTCATCGGTCCTCATGGTTGATGTCTGTGCGCTGGTGACCAGTAAAAACGCAGAAGCTCATTGACCATCAGAACATCTCCAGTTCATCGGTCCTCATGGTTGATGTCCGTGCGCTGGTGACCAGCAGAAAAGCAGGAGCTCAGGGACCATCAGAACATCTCCAGTTCACAAGTCCTCAGCTGCACAACAAGTGGAGACGGAGACACGGGCAGTGATGGCACACACACACGAAACACCTGTGCCGAGCTTTTGTTGGATACTCACTGGAGGTCGTGGAAAGTGGGTGTTTGTCAAGAGGGGGGCACACACTGCATGAGAGGAAAGCACATTTCTGACAACAGCGGGGGCAGAAGCAGGGGTTACATGCGACTCTGAGAGGAAGCGTGGGAGGGACAGAAAATCCTTTGGAAGGGGGAGCAGATTTACGGCAGGTAGATTTAAGCCTCCCGACGACACCCCCTCCCCTCTTGCACTAAGCTGAAAGGCCTGTTTGCATCTTAACACACAGACAGAGTAGCTGTATTCCTACTCATGCAGTTACTAAGCCTCACAATCGCAGCACTGTGTGTGTTCAACGGACTCCAGCAGAGAGCTTTATCAAACTGGCACCAGTTTAAACAATTCCGCTTTTCTCATTAAGCCCATCCCTTAAATTACAGCGCGCAATTTAAGTGACAAAGAAATGCAACATTGTATTGTATTTCACATGATTCATCTCAGCACTGCGATATTGCGTGTTTTAGAAGGTACCGAAAATGTTGTTGTTGTTGTTGTTGTTGAGTATAAACCGAAACCACGACAGTTTCCCCTCAACCTTGGCAAAACATCAAATGTGTTGAAGCAACGGCAACTTTGTTGGACGGTAAAACACCGACTAGGATGGAGCGGATGGTTTTCTCTACAATGTCCCTGGAGAAGAGTTCTCTGTACAGTTTTTCCTCTTTCTCTTGGAGCACGTTTGGAAAAAAAAAAAAAAAACCCCAAAAGGCTCCTTTGACTTGGCAGCATGGCAGCTGGGGACCCCCTCCATGTCCCCCCTCCCCAACGCACATGCATCGGTGCCAAGGGGCTGCTGGAGTGTGACCAGGCAATGAGCTGAATTCTTCTGTGGAGCTCAGGAACACAGAGGCCGCTTCTGGGCCTGTAAAACCCGAACCTCAGGTCGCATGTGTTCACAAAACACACCACTGATGGGGGGTGTCCTATTCACACTCCTTCAGGAGCATGCCGCTCTCTGTGGTAAACTCTTAATGCCTCCTATTTAACTCCCCCAGATAAAAAGGACCAAACAGACACTCATTGCAGTCTGTGTGGGCAGCAGTGGTCATGTTGACAGTGAGCTGCCGCCGAAGCCATGGGGGGGGGGGGGGTTGCTGGATCACACTTTTGACAAAGTCAAGGAGCAGCCCAAACACATGCTGTTTTGGGGTCAGCAGGGGGGGTGACTCTGCCCTCTGCCACTGTGTGTGGCTTTGCATGCTGACATGTCATTTTGGGGTTCTGTATTTTATAAGTCATCATAAGGTTTGTCACTGCACATATTCTAAACCATATGAAGTTAAAAACAGGGCCCACCCACAAGCTGAAAATTACAGACAGCATTTCCCTCCCTGCTTCCTCTCTCTTTTGCAGGGATAAATCTGCCTCTTTCCTTCTGCGGAGAAGAAAGTCTGTTACGAAACAGCTGGGATCCTAAAAGAGGCAGAGAAATGGCTTGTTGGTTCAGTCTGTGCTGCCAGAGGCAGTGTGTGTGTGTGTGTGTGTGTGTTATTTTGCTCTGTCTGTCCTGTCTTGTCCTGAGTGACCCTACACCCTTCTGCCAAAACTATTGCAGAACACTCAGAGAATCCTCTGTTGAGATGGTGGATGACTGTGTGTGTGTGTTGCCAGACAAGGCGTGTCCCGGCAAAATCAATAATCAAATGCAAAACTGTTTCATTTTGTAAGGCCAGTCCTGATTTTCTACATGCTAAATTTGGCTATCAAATAAAGGATTTAACCTGTTAAATCCCTGCCATGATTTACACTGCATATAAGCCACAGGTTTAGCACACACAAAAACAAAAACAGAATGAGACTGAATGAATTTTGAAATTCTGATCACAAGAAAGTGACTAGATTGGTTAAAACTGCAGTAGTATAACTATTAGTGACAGCAAATACAACAATAAAACCTCGCTTGTTATTTTGCATCTACAATGAGATTGCTATTAGAAGCGGACGAGGACAAATTAAAAAATTTTTTTTTGAACATTGAGAATGTTCTTGACATGACATGCTGAATGGCGTAACGTGGGGAGGGAAATCGCCTCAAATGGTTAATGAACTTGAACATTAATAATTGTGACTGTACGACCCCCCCCCCCCCCGCCACACACACAGCTTACCATTTGCAATTCAAATCTGTTCTACATTAACAAAGGTGGCTGGCAGTAGATGGGGTGTGGGGGGGTGGCGGATCCAGCACCTGATCACCTGTGAATAAATACAAAGTGACCAATTATATACGGGCAGGCGTACAGGTGCACGGTCCACACTATGCCCTGGGATGTACCTGGGTTAACCCCTTTGCAGCCTGTGTGTTACTGCAACATCCTTGATCAAATGACTTCCAACTACTTGCACAGGAGAAATGAACATACATTCAGTTAGTGGCTCCTTTAAACGTGCTTCAGCCCATGATGTTTTGTTAGATTTTGCAGTGGCGATCCCCCTCCCCACCAGGCCCATTAAATTCAAATTCAACTTATTTTTATATAGCGCCTTTTGCAACAGCGTGCCTCAAAGCGCTTTACACATTAAGAGCTGACCTAGCACCCCTGTGTACAAGCACAGCGGAAGCAAAATGAGGCATGGCCTGTAGAAAACGCGACTCTGCCATGTTTCAGAGGAACCTGTCCACGGGTTCCCATTTCAGCTGCTCCATGTGATCAATGGTGTCTCAAAATCAAAGGCTCGACGCTTTGGAATTACATAAAATTTAAACCGTTCATGTGTTGTTTCTAGTTTGTCACTGCGGGACTCTATATCTTATACTCTATATCTCCTGGTGTTTACTTGACCTGTAACACACCTGTAACACACTAAACAAATTTGACCACATATTGTGTAGTGTAAGAATGACATCCTACTAGTGTCCCCCTGTTGTATGAGACTGTTGGATACTTGAAATCTCACCTCTGAATAAAGGTAATAAGTAACTCCAATCTGCCTGTGGTACAACTTTACTTGCCTACTGGCTACAAAGTTATACAAGAACATGTGAAATTTGCTTCCATGTCAGGCGCTGTACTTTGTTATTGTTGTTCTGTCGTTTAGTCGTGTCGGACTCTTGACCCCGTGGACCACAGCACTACAGGCCTTCCTGTCCTCCACTGGCCTCAGGAATTTACTCCAACTCCTGTCCACTGTATCAGTGATGCTATGCAACCATCTATCTTATCCTCTGCCATCCCCTTCTCCTTTTGCCTTCAACCTTTCCCAGCATCAGGGTTTTTTCCAGTGGGTCCTCTCTTCACATTAGGTGGCCAAATTATTTCAGCTTCAGCTTCAGTATCTGTTCTCCCCATGAGCATTCAGGGTAGATTTCCTTTAGGACTGACTGGTTTGCCCTCCTTGCAGTCCAAGGCAATCTTAAGAGTCTTCTCCAGCACCACAGTTCAAAAGCATGTACTTTACACCAATATCCTTCATATTTCTGTCATGTGACCCTTCCCATTGCTGTCATGTCAACCTCCCTCACTACCCATGTTTTAAAACATTGTAACAATGATGCCATAATAATGTATTACATTGACAAAGTGTATTTTGGTAGAACGCCTTGTGACAACATGAACATGAAGAGCATACTGCATACCCAGGTTAGTGTGTGGCAGAGGAACGCATGAGAGGTAGTTGTGGGGTCAACACCTGGCCCACACTGCATGTTCCGTTGAACACACGCAGTGTATTTTTGGCTCTGCATGTCATTAATCCTTTGTGACACACTCGCCTGTGAAAAAGTTCAGGAAATGGCTGTCAAAGTCACGGATCACCGTGCCGCTGTGCAAACCTCTGGCCACAATGCCTAACCCGCTCTCTTCCTCACATTCATCATCTGTCAGCAGCTCTCGTCCTTTTGTTTGAGAGAGCTTCCTCCAGCACAAGCGCTCCAAATATCGAACAGTATTATAACCTTGGGAAACGTGCTTTTGTCATTTAGCCTGCCTGCTATTGATGTGTCTTTGACTTTTGTCAGCTGTGGAATTTCCTCTTGCCTTAATTGATAATGTGGTGGCCGACACCTTCTTCTCAATGGGAGCCGTTTTGTTGCGCAACAACAGTCAGAAGTGGAGCCCGAGCCACGACGGGGGCAGCGTTTGTGTTACTTGCCTGCCTTAACGTGGCTGTTTTGGTATTGAGCTCCGCGTGGCAAGGTGGAAAAGGCGTGCTTGTGGATGCGCTGCGTCTCCGCACAGCAGGACATCCCGGAGTGGATATGCGGGAATGTGTTCTAATCCCGTGTCACAGAGGGCCGCTGTCTACCTCTTGCCTAGATTACGACACATTCAAAGCGTCCTGTCAGTCCGCTATCGCTGTTCCCGCAACTCAGGGGGCCTGGTTGAGGGAGATACAAGACTGGGAGTGCTGTTAGAGCCTTGGTTCTGAGACCTATCTCCCACTACCACAAGGTAGGTATCAGTGGGGGTGTGGGGCTATACTTCCTGCCCCCTCCACCAACACACACCACACAGACATTCTGTCACCTGTGTTTCAAGCTCCTTGTCCTTGTCTGCACACGCAGGTGGTCAAGTGGTCCGTATCTCCTACACCTTCCTTCGGGCATTATCATCTACCCTTAAGTGCTGACCTGGGGAAAAAGTGTCCACTCCCACCTGACTGCTAGTGGGTATGCAGGTGGGTGGACACATAGGTGGTGTCAGTCCCTAACAAACAATTGTTGAGGAATAACAGACTCCCAAGGTTAAAAAACGTAACTTGTAACAGTGTCAGGCAGGGGTTTGTCTGTTTACTGTGTTATGGCGAAATCCAGCTTTTGCTTCCACACTAATGTGTGGCACATCCTCGTAAACTCGTTACCTGTCAATTTTACCTAACCTATGGTGGACCACAGAGCCTATCCCACAGAGCCTATCCCACAGAGCCTATCCCACTATCCAGAGCCTTTTGTGAGCTGAGAAAAAAGTATTTATTGCCATCCTACATTTCACAAAATGAGACATAAGTATGTAGCCCTCACCAGCTCAGGCAAATGGGTGAGAAGACACCCCACTCGCTGACAGGTTGGAATTATGGTCTGGCTGAGCGGTCGCCAGGGACGCTTTTCACACAGATGGGAGCCATTACTCACGAGGCTGTAATAGAAGCAATGAAAGGCTGAACTTTCAGTCAGAAGTTGGGGAGAGAGCTGGTTGAGCTCAGCCTGTTATTTCATCAAAGTGGAGAACATCCTGCAGGGTAAAGGCAGCGTGAACCTGTGGTAAAAATGTCCTACCTTCCATTAAAACTGTATTTACAAACCATGAACCTCAAACGAGCTAAAAACGTCAGTTTTGCTCAAAGGCTTAGAAGTTTTTACACTGACAGTGTAAAATTCTTACCTAATTAAAGGTTGTGTGAATGTCACAGACCGTATGTGAAAATTCTGAAGAAGTCGCAATGTTAGGGTCTAAAGCAAAAGCATAAAGGTTTGTGTTAAGGACGCTGTTTACAGCTGAAGTAACAAACTACGATGCTGTTGTAAACCACAGGCATAAAAAAAACAGCCCTAGCTATGTTTCTTAGAAATATCAGCCTCTATGGAGAGCTCAGAAGAAAGGCGAGCCAGGGGTGCGAGGTTATTTTTACACGATGACACATGTGCACACACATCTCACCTTCCTTCGATCAGAGGCCAGAAGCGAGCACTCAGTGAACGGTGCTCTTTTCAAGAACTCAACAGTTCATGCAAAGAGAATTTCAACGTGTGCTTTTTCTGCAGCATGTGCTAGCAGTGCATTCTCATCACTTTTTACCCCGGCCACTATTACTATGGCTTTAAACACAATTCCGAGCCGTTGAGTTCAGATGTGCCTAAACTCTCATGTACTGTATCAGTTCATATCATACCCTACCTGATTAAATCACACAGTTTCCAGTCATGTGATTAGATCAGACTTTTCCAGTCACGTGACTGACCAGTAGGTGGAGACAGGTAGGCAGGAGGCGGGCCGAAATAAGGCTGTGCTGACGAAAGAGAAAGTGGGGCTTTTGTCATGATGCCTTTCACACATGCTTCAAGGTAGTTGTGAGGAACACTAGTGCTAGCTGGGGGGGAGGGGTCTAAAACAGAAAGTACAAAAACAAAATCATGGGCACTGGGGGTGGGGGAGACAATATGACCTACTAGCTCTAAACCCTCCACTTTACAGTCCTCTAGTGTAAACATGTTTATTAATGTAGTTAAACCACATGATTTTAAAGACTTCCCCTCAGCGTTGTTTTTAAGAATGACTGTCCGCAGCAAAGAAACTGATGGTGAGAATTTCCCCTCTGGGGAGTCCTGGGTTAATCACAGGCAATACCTCCTACTGATCCCTCTGAGGACTCCTGGGTTAATCACAGGCTGTGCCACCCGCTGATCCCTCTGAGAACTTCTGGGTTAATCACAGGCTGTGCCACTCGCTGATCCCTCTGAAGACTCCTGAGTTAATCACAGGCTGTGTCACTCGCTGATCCCTATGGGGACTCCTGGGTTAATCACAGGCTGTGCCACCTGCTGATCCCTATGGGGACTCCTGGGTTAATCACAGGCTGTGCCACCCGCTAATCCCTATGGGGACTCCTGGGTTAATCACAGGCTGTGCCACCAGCTGATTCCCGTGTGGACTGTCAGGTTCACAGACCACCTGCAGCTGATGTGCTGCTGTCCAAACAGTGGAAATGCCAGTGGGCTTTTCACTCGGTGTTTCTAGAGACAGTAGCTTCCCACAGCGAATGACTGATTTACGCTGAGTGCTGAAGAGCAACTGTCACTAAAGCGTTAACAAGAGTCGCTGTGACACACTTAAAATAGTTAGACGTGTGCACGCGTGCATCTCTCTGCTCTTTTCTGTGGTATTTCGGTGTCTCTGCCCTAAAAACTAGCAGAACAGCTTGCCAGGCCAAGATGTTTTAAAATTTACCATAACAGCTGAAGCGAATGAGTTCAATGAGAAAAAGAGTCACGACAACCATCCACTTGCTTTTGGAGTGAGACGTCAGTTCAGTTTTCAGAAATAAATGTGGCTTAATCGATACAAAAGAGTCATATGTTGAGTCCCATGATCCATAACAATAACAGTTCTCAGTTTGGTTTTGCATCAGAATATCTTATATATAAACCCTGCTCTTAATTTTAATGTTAAATACAACTATGTAATAAAAAATATTAAATGCCTGACCTGGAGCATAACCCAGGCAGCCTAGGGCATAAGGCTAGGTACACTCTGGACAGGGCACACACACACACACACACACACACACACACACAC
>JABJVR010033703.1:15344-51604 GCA_025773905.1 Chitala chitala
CAGGCAGCCTAGGGCATAAGGCTAGGTACACTCTGGACAGGGCACACACACACACACACACACACACACACACACACACACACGCATGCATGCATGCACACACACACACAGAGACACACACACATGCATGCATACAACCGCTGTGTGGCTAAGTCAGTATTTAAAATCTCCAAATGGTTGCCATCCATGAAACTTTAACGTTGATGTGATAACAGGTTAAAGTTCTATATTGCAGAAAAACAGCAAGCTCAGTTCATAACAGAACAAGGAGAACGGGGGAAGGATTGCAAGCTTTCTTCTTGATCATCATCAGATTAGCTATCTCTGCTTTGCAGGGGGTTTTGGAGTGTTCTCATCTTCCACCCCAGCAGTTTGTGACGTATGAGGGGTCCAGGAATGCAGCATGTTGGCCACCTGTAGGCAGTAGCTGTGACTTAATTCACACCATCATTTTTGCATATACTCGTTTGTCAGATGTCAGTGTATAAATGTAATGGAAAACAGTCACTATATGTCACCATCCAAACAGTATTAGCCGTTGTCATTTTAACCAAGACGTCAAGCAAGGCTTATTTACGACTCACCCGTGCCTGTTCATCTGAGCTCTCTGTGACATAATTTGAGGATGCAGTTTTACGATCTGCAAACACCTGCGTTGACCATGTATGGCAGATCGTACTCCTACATGCAAGGAATTTTCAGTTAGTTGCATGTCCATGTTTTAGTTCGCCAACAAATGGCCAGGCTCACATGACAAATTCTGCATTGGCTTTGAATTTCAATATGAACTTATATCTCAGATTTGAATCCTTGAAACCGATGAAGAGTAGCAGTATTACAGTGACACTGGTGATGACTTCAGACCATCGCTGCAACCGTTAACCCACAAGCTTTTCTGCTGCAGTGATCCCATTAAGACAGTGCAACAGTACTTCGTATGTCTTGTAGTCATTTGTGCACCTTTGAAAACAAGATGATCAGTAAGAAGTTTGACAAAGCTGCAGAGACTAAATACCTTCTTAGACAAGAGCTACTCCCGAGCTTCTCTAAAAAGGTGAGGAGCAATTTTTACCAGGTTGCTCCAAACTCGCCCTGTGTCCCAGAGAAGAGATAACAGATGATGGATAGTGTATAGTTTCACTTTAAAGCTGACGATGTTTACTCAAATCGTGCTACCCACAGACACATCAGTTGGTCAGCAGCTACAAGTGTTGTACTGGTTAATTTAAAAATGTAACTGTTGACTCACAGTAGGGACTGTCCCTCTTGGCAATTAGACTATGAGTCTTTCAAGCAGTGTTCTCTTTAAGACTCACAGTGGCAATGGTCTTGTTCCATCACAATGGCCTAATTCCATTACAATTGTCTAATTCCATATCAATGGTGTATGGCCATCGGAGTGGTGTGGAGTTAGCACAATGAAATAGAAATCCTTTAGCATCAGCACAAGGAACCAACCTTAACAGTGATTAAACCAACTGTAAACTTGTAGTGCAATACTTTCACTGAATAAAGTCCTTACGTATAGCGATTATTAGACCAAGTTAATGTAAAGGTTACAATAGGTAAAGGTAAACAGGGCTGAGGGCTTTTGGCCACTGAGCTGATTTTTACAACACCTGGGGGTTTCATTTGTTACAATTGTAGGTCTTCACTTTACATCTTTACTATGTAAAGCAGCTCTACTGACCATCACCTCAACATAATATAGAAACTTACACTGAACACAACCCAAACACCACTTGGTGTGTAAGACACTTCTGTTGGACACAACCCAAATAACATTTAGTATGTAAGACACTTTGGCTGACTGGGGTTTTATCATGTTCTTGTCTATTATTTTTTACTTAGCAATGGTCCCTGGTGCTGGAGCCTGCTGATACAAACAGGAGAAGCCTTTGAAGAGTTAATGGGTGAGGAATTTCATGGTGGTAGATTATGCGGGGGAGGGGATTGTGGCTTCACTTTAACTCCTGTGACCTGAACGCTAAACACAGGTAATTTAACCACTACGCCACATCATTAAGAATGAAGCAATAGCGGAGGTGAGCGAAGATTACAACGCCCATCCATTTACAGGTAATTCCAGGTTACCTGTCTAACAAATGAAAGCGTAAGAATGTTCTAGAA
This sequence comes from Chitala chitala, assembly GCA_025773905.1. Lineage (NCBI taxonomy): Eukaryota > Metazoa > Chordata > Actinopteri > Osteoglossiformes > Notopteridae > Chitala > Chitala chitala. The sequence goes on from JABJVR010033703.1 coordinate 17,475, forward strand.
AGTAGACGTTTGTTACTTTTCCCTTTCATGAAGTCTTCTCAGCGCACAGACATGCTCACATTTAGGCACAATGACATAGGAAAGCAATGCAGGTTTATAATCTCTGGGTACTGTGTTAAACATGAAGCACAATAGAAAAAAGGCATATACTCAATATGCGTTTTTCAAAAAGAACGGATTTAATCGGTTTTACATTCAAAATGGTTACCGTGAGTCTTCTCATTCCTTGTTTTTGAGAGTTGTGTGTTTAAAGTAAGTGGAAATGCTGCAGTTACAAGTTACATGTGGCAACGTTGCGGTGGTACATAACTCAACATAATGGCAGGCGATGCTGTAACGATGCAGCAGCGCTGTGAAAACATTACATCTGGGTGTCTGCAGTCTGAGAAGGTCTTGCAGAAGGCTGTGAAGTGGAGATAAGATGGGCTCTCTTCTAGGGATTTTCTCCATCAGCTTGAGGGTTTCCATTTAGTGGGACCTCACTAGGCCAAAACGTTCAGGAGAACAGAACCTCACCTCTGCAGTTTATACGTGAGCATTGATATAACCGTGTCAGGAGTTCCTGCTCCAGTGTGTCAGAATCTTTACACAAAATAGATACTCTTTCTTCTAACATTTTAATCAATTGCCCAATCATAACATTACCTGATCAGATAGTTCCATCATCAAATTACATTAAGCACATTTTCTAACAGTTGGAGTAAAGCTAATCTCTCTTGCACATGAAGAATATTATATAACAATGTTATAATTCTATAATAATGTGTAGAATATTATAATCATGTTTAATGTACAAAAACACTAACAAACATCTCATTATTGCTTGTGCAGCTGTGACTCTTGAAAAAGTATTTGTATGACATTGATTTTTTTTTTAGTAAAGCTTCACTCCCATTGGCCTAATCTTCATTTTATTTAGATTCAAACGACTTTCAGAAACAAAAAACGAGCCTCCTTACTATCATCTATAAACCGCCATTTCCTATTGGTTAACCCCTTAGTCATAGTGATACTACTGAGACACAAATATTTCACTTTGTACAGTCACACTGCAAAAGATTCATTTTAACGAGTCAAGGCACCAGCCTCACCTGTCGAACGCGCTTCAATCACGGCTCTCGTAACCATATTTGGTGTTAAGTTCAAAATCTCATCAAAGTTGCAATTTTTCCCATCTTCTGCCATGAAATCAGTCACCCTTTGATTAAAAAGCTAATTATAAAAATGCTAAACTATACACTTACAGATAAGCACCTTGTTTTTAACTGCATGCTTATGACTTAAGCAACTTCTTTGCATGAAACTGAATTTGGAAACAAACATCCACAGATCTTTCCTCCTCTGCTTGATGTGTTCAGGTTTGAGTACCCCTTGGAGTGGAGAATAGGCATCCTTAGTTGAATTTCTGACTTGGGATCAGTTTTAGAGTAATTTCAGACACTCTTATTCTTAAATTGTTCTCTTGCTTTGAGTAATTTATGTATAAAGTTTCCCGCCATGTAAAGAAAAAATCTTGCAGAGAGGATGTTCTTCACAGAATGTCTGACTGCTTTTGCTCTCGCCAAGCTGAGAGACTTTACTGAAAAAAAAACCAATTAGTGTCCTTAATTAAAGACTATGTGGCACGATACTGATGCTCTTTTCAGTTTGTACCACAGTTAATTACCTCAGACATTAGCAGACCCCTTGTGATGCTTTAAGAAGTGTGATGAACATTTAAACGCTTTTAGCCACTTCTCCGAGCACTTTATCATTACTGTTGATACTCTGTTTTGTAGCTCATGTGATGAATGTTCAGCAGACAGCTCTTTTCCACTGAACACTCATACTGTTGTCTTCTTATGACTTGACTTAGAAGTGATGTGATGCAGAGCACTTAATAATGTGACACTAATCATGCAAATTTCCCCAAGGCTCGGAATGACTGGGTGCTGTGCTGTTCTCAGGGTGGGGAATTCAGGGTGTCTGTATCTGTCTTGGAAACAGAGAATTAATCATGTTATACTTCTTTCATATGAGGGTCTTTCATATGAGAAAGGACCAGCAATCTAAAATAGCTCAGCAGTCAGAGAGAGAGAGAACACTTTGAACTCCGCAGGTAGATCGCAGCTTTTGTACATGCAGATCCTTGGAGTGTCCTGGGACATTTATTTCATTTCTATTCGTGTCCAAAAAAGGGTGCTTAACTGATCACTGAAACCTGCCATAAAAAATGTCACGTGAACTAAAATTAAAAAATGAAACCATGAAAGGAGTGTGTTAGGGCATCTACTCATGGGCAGTTTGACTCCCTCATCATCATCACTTTCTGTGAAGGTGCAGCTGAGCAGGTTAAACTCACAAGCATGTAATGTGTGTGCGTGCACGTGTGTGTGTTTGTGTGGACCTTACTTAGTTTAGCAATTAGGTGTAATCCTGGCCCTTGCCAAAATACTTGTTATATTAATATTCTAAATGAGCCCTCTCTCTCCTACTCAGTGAGTAGCAGAGTTAGGCAGACTCCTAATTAAATTAATTAATTTAAGTAATTAAGATAATTATGTATGTCTGGCCAAGCTGCAAAAAAACAAGGACATAAACATGTTAATGTGTTAAACAAATTGAAATGTAGCGAATAGGTGGGAACTGGTGTTAAAACATGCTGCAAGGGAACACCAGATTTATCTAGTTTTAAGTTACTTTATACTATTTATTTTACATTGCAGGTGAAACCGGTGAGAACAAAGAACTCTTAAGGCAGGATCACGGCCAAAATTCAGGGAGCACTTTAATTAAGCGCATGAAATTATCAGCTCAGATGGAACACTGTTTGAAATGCTCGTAGGTTTACAGTCCTAGAATATTTATTTATTTTCACACAGCTAGAAAAGGACAAAAAATTAAAAGTCCATAACTGGTCAGCATAACTGATTGTTATCCAGAGAAATATGGTCATTTGCATGATAAAATACAACGCTGAAAAACACTCAATTCAGCAGTAATGAATCACACGGTCTTCATTCAAAACATAGTTAAAATATTTGCTGTAAACATGAATTGTAGTGCTCGCAGACGTCAAGTATAACTACATGGAGGAGGCCTTTGTGGGACACATAGGCAGCACAGTGGACAGACGAAGAATTTCACTTATTGGTTGAGGCAGGAGTCGGCTGGCCAATCAGTGAAATTTAAAGGTGATATGCTAATAGGATTGTACACAACTCATGACAGAACACACTGTGATAACCAGCATCTTATGAAATTAAATGTCAAATTTTACAGCCTTTCTTTTTAGAGCACTACATATCCAGAATCACCTAAAAACTGACTGAAAACATCTAGAATAACTTTATTATCAAAGTATCTGTCTTACAGAATGCACAGTAGATAAATTAGAAACCAACACCATAACTTGTCCTGTCTGTAAAGGCAATGTGTTTTGTTCTTCATAGAGGAAATAGCTGTGGCTTAGTGTAAGATTAACGGTTTGAGTTTCAGGTGACTCATAAGCATGAAGAGTATACACACGGGTCGTACTGTGGTCAGGAATGGAGCTTCAGTGCGGTGCGAGGGAAGATGAAGGGGAAAGTGGGGGGTGTGACTGAGTAAGTTTCACTCCAGCCGAGAGGTAGGAAACTTGACCCCTCTGACTCTGGGCTGTCCGGAGGCGGGGCTGACGCAAGGCACACTTGGGACCGGTCGCCTCAGAGAACTGGCGCTGAAAAACAAACACGAAGTGGCCACATCAAAGGACGGCAGAATGAAGCGTGTGTGTGCTGCTGTCACCATACCCCCCCGCTGGACAGGCAGTCCCACGGGTCAAATCTCAAGCTGGGAAGGGGAAGACTCAGACAGATTTCTGTTGTATCTTTGTGCGGGACTCATCTGTTGTACCTCTGTTCCACTGTAGGGTTTGCTTTTGTAACAGCAAGTGTTAATCTACAGCACTACACCTCACACTTCAAAACTAAACCCCCCCACAAGTCCATCACTACTTTACCTGCTTTATGTAGGAATGAAAAGGCATGTTTCTATATCTAAACTTCAAAGATTTGATTTAAATCTAATCTTAGATTAGAGTAAATCACATTTTTGTTGGTCAAACTTCAATACTCTTGTTTAACACCAGCTCCAGAAAATATATTCTGACTTTGCTGTTTTTTTTTTCTTCTGCAAGTCAGGGTACCATTTCTTAGGTTTCCTGTTAGTGTTTACAATAAAATGGCACCATTGTTAGAAAAATAAAATACCTCAAAAACAAGAGTGAGTTTTGTTTCATGTGAAAGTTGAAGTAGAAGAAAAATGATATGAGAAGCCATAAGCTGTCATAGGGTTGCCTAGCAACAGGGCTTGAATATCTTCCTTGATTTCATCTAGGCATAGTGTCTGTTACTTCAGTCTGCTTGAAAAAATGGATCTGACACCAGACTAATGCACAAATAAATCCATCTAGAGTCCTGTCACACACTTGTCTTCATGTGCATGTGTGTAAAAAGGTCAGAATCAGTACGCCTGGGTATCTGCTCTTACACAACATACACAATGTAGGTGCTGTACTCTGACCAGTCATTCTCTATGCTGTAAACCGCTGTTATTTCCTTACTTTGCCCTTGTTCCCTGAACATGTGGCTCGGATGGATGGAGAGACGGGTCCGAGCATCCTGAGCACACCTGGCCCTCCATCCTGGTCGCACACCTCTCTAAGCACATTTGCCCCAGGTGAACACCAGGCCTGCCCCCCGTGTGGAATGAGCTCTAACTCACTGATAAATTCCAGCTGTGAGTGAAGATGTCGGGTGCAGCACCCCCTGGGACGCGGAGGAGGTTCGGGGGGGGGCACCGCTTTGTGATTGTCACCCACGTGTGAACCAGCCAATTCAAAAGGCTGGGATGAGCCACCCTTCCAGCAACACCCCTGCTTCAGACAATTAACAAATGTAAATTATTCTTTCATGTTTATGTTCCTCCTCCAGTGTTTGTGAAAATACTTAGAATGTGATTTAATAGCCGTCTACTTTAGGGGCCACTATTAAATATTTACGTTTATTGCATGAAGGTTTCTTTAGTTTAAATTTCCCCCTAAGCCACCTTGTTACAGTTCTTCATTTCTGATTTGCTATGTAAATGCCGTGGGAAAAGAGAGAACCCAAGAGTTAGCGTCACACGAACATCACAAACTGAATTTTATTTGCTTATATCACTGCATGTTTAACCAAAGAAAGCTGAACAATCTTAGATTCCAATTTATTATTATTATTATTATTCCATCTATCCATCCATCCATCCATCCATCCATCCATTCACTTTACCGCCTTATTCAATTCAGGGTCGCGGGACTCCTGGAGCCCATCCCAGGAAGCACAGGGCGCAGGGCAGGGGACACCCTGGGCAGGGTGCCAACCCACCGCAGGGCAGATTATTATTGTTATTTACTATTATTATTATTATTTGCAGCTGAACAGATTTCTGAAGAGGTCAGAGACATCACTGTGTCTGCCTTTGAAGGGGTCAAGATAAACTAAAAGGTGTCAACTCCCCAGAAGAAGTGTTCACCACACAGAGCTGCAACATGCAGGACACCCTTCTTTTGAAGTAAAGAGAAAATGTTCAGACATGAAACAATGGGACACGGTGTGGAGCATGACTCCAAACTACAGGTGATATCAGCTCGTTTCTCCTCATACTTCTCATCACTCAGCCCCAACAGGGAAGTTTTCATAACTCAGCCCCGACAGGTTTGCTTTAACGGGGCACTGAGGTGTGGGGGCAGACTTCAGTGGTTACCGTCACACTGTGCAGCTATAAGAGACGGCAGAAACGTTACTGCGTCTGCACCAGATTAGCCAGTCTGCCCCTGAGCGAGCACTTAATGACTCCCTCAAGGCCGTCTGACACAAAGTGTCTTTCTCAACACTCGTTTAACACTCAGCGCTGCATTCTTCATATCGAGGTCCCTAACGATGTAAAACCGAACAGCGGCAGGGCCAGCAACGTACTCCGTATTCAACCGCTCACCAAAGCGTTTTGCAATCAGTCCTCGTTGTAAAGACATTAGCTTGACTCCTTTTATTTACGAGCTGTCGGAAAACAGCGAGCGTGTTTGTGTACGCAAAGAACACGTGTGCGGCAAGCTGACGTCGTGTCACAGAGCACGACTCGTATCATCAGGGTACTCGCGGTGTTGACACGGGTTATAGACTAACCCAGGTGGCACGGGCTGTTTGTGGAACATGCTACAGTGTGTCACTGGACCAAAGTTCAGCGCACGCAGCTAATTCGCACGGGAGGTTTCGTTCTTTTCAGACTCCGGGCGAGCCAGGCTGTGCTGACCCTGTTCCAGGTGAGGGAGTGTGTGAGGAGAACAGGCGAGGTGGACAAGAGGAGAACAGGAAGGGAGAGCATGAGGAGGGCATGCTGCTTTTAGGGCTCCATTAAAACACGGCGCCTCGTTGGTGTAGGGCTACCCCTCCGGGCGCTCCGCTCTGAGAGAGCAGGAGAGAAGTATTATCCTCGCGGGGCTTGACCCCACTCCTCAACCCTCTCTTAGCTTCTCTTGCAGCACTGCTGGGTCGCTCAGGCAGAGACGCGCTGCTCTGACCTTTGACCCCCCCGTCACGCCTTTGAAGTTCACAACCAGCCGCTGGAGTCCGACATGGGCGCGGAGCCGTGGCACACCGGTGTCCAGCCCTCTGGGCCAAAATAAATTCCGAGCTCACCAAGCTTACTGTCTCTCTCCACTCCTGCACTCAGGAATGCCACACAGCTAAAACACACTCACAATACTGACAGCGAGGAATGGCTCACTTACTGAAATGTCATTTTGTCATTGTTTAAAAAAAATAATAATTCCAACTTCCTTCCAACCTGATGAGTGAAATCAGATTGCATAGGTAATCCCTTTGTATTGGGCAAACCTTTACAAATACCTTTTCCAGTTAACTCCAGTTAATTACATGATGCATTTGGTGTTGAGAACATAACGCACAACTTGAAGCTGTATTCTGGAGAGACAAGGAGAGACAAGGAGAGACATGTCAGTCCATGTAGCTTCTGTCCCCTTTGGCTGTCATACAACAAGGAAAAACGTGAGAACATTACCGATTTCCTTAGCACAAGAAAATCCTGTTTTCACGCATCGTTTTTTTTTTTTTTTGCATGTGTGGGTGTTTGCAATTTTTTTCCCCCACTTATCTCACAGCTCTTGGGCAACAACCAAAACATGGAAATGGAAACGAGTTTAACACCCCACCAGAAACGTAGGTTTAGCTGGAGGGGCTGTGAAGGTTGCCGGGCGACTGTAGCCAGGCGATTACAGCTTCCTTTGAATCACAGGTGGGATACGCACGGACGTTTCTCCTGCGATGGCAGGTGATGCACAGTGGACAGGTGGGAAAAAGCAGGGGTGACGTGAAAATACAGGCGCACACGACACAGTCACAGGAGCACCGTGGCGATACTGATGATGATGGTGATCGATGAAGGCACAGGAAGAATCATCCTTTACTGTCAGGAAAGCAATGCCTGTTTTATCCAGCCAGTCAGGTCAAGAAAGTTTACACCTTCTTTGAGCAGCTTAGAAAAGTGTATCAGTGAGAGGTCACACAAGAATGTACCAGGGTATGTAAAAGTAAACCTCTGCTCAATAAACAAAAAGAGCTAATGAGTGAATTAAATCCTCACTTCTCACTCTGCTACGAAAAACCTGAAAAGAGCAGAGCAGCAGGTGCAAAGTCGTGTATGTCCTAAGTGTAAGCGTGTTATTTTAAGTACAAAAAAATAATGTTTAAAACAACAACGCTTGTTTATATACTAATCAAGTGCTAAAACACATGCGGCAGGTGTTTTCTATTGAAAACCCCACTTCTCCTCAGTCCTCACCCAACAAATCTACAGGTCTCTGACTTAAAAAATGCTCATTAAACAAAAACCAAAACACCACGCAGTACGTTGAGGTAAGTGCGTTCTTATAATCAGTCCCTTTGACTTCTTTCTACACTCCTATTGCCGTAAACATTAACTTGTTTTCTAAATAATTATGGGATGCAAAGTGCTGAATCACCCAAATTGTTTTGCAAAATTGTGTAGCAACACTGATGGGAGACAAAGTCAGCCTTTGAGAGGCACGTTCACCTTGTTCAGACCGGTGAAGTGTTGACAAGCTTAATTATCTTTGTCAGCAGAGTTTTGGGTCTGGGTTGGGCTTTCTTGTAGCAGAACAGGCTTACACAGATATCTAGACCATCTGCTGCCATAGCAAAATCCCAGCATAGCCACACAACATCTCAATTTAATCACTGTCCACCAGCCCAAGCTCACCGAACACGAAGGCAAGTTCAAGCACAGCTAAAATTACCCAACTCAGCCTTGACTATGTCTCCCTGACTCATTTCACAAGACACACTTTTATTCACACAGTTGAGCTGTACTTGTTAGCTGTTTAAACAGGAGCAGCATCCCAGAGACTGGAAAATGTGCAGTGAGTAATACTTTAACTAAAAGCACACACTTACCAGTGTGGTGAAGTAAAATGTTCACAATGAAACCTCAAAGTGAAATCACAGACCAAACATCAGATGTCCGCGATGCGATTTCCTGACAATGAGGGCTTCCAACGCTCACTGTAGAATGACGGTGACCTTTGACATCAAATTTAATGAGAGCAGAACAAACACTGCATTTGTCGCTCCGCATGTATTTTCTTACACCCACAATTCACTTCATTTTCCATTAAATGTTTCCAGTATCATATCCATGCAAGGGGTAACTGTGCTTTTATCAATATACTGATAAAATTTGTGAATTGACTGCGTCATATTTTTTTGTCTAGCAACATATAAAAAATACATGTACACCATACACGGTTACAGTCTCCAGAGATGCTGCTGTTAGTAGCCCTTTTCTCAGTTCGAATATGGTACCCTTTCCAGTTATCTAGGGGCTTTTATACAGAGCTGGATCGGAGTGCTCCTAAAAGAGATTTTATTTCTTAAGTAAAATCAATTAAAATAAAAGCCATTGTAAGCAACACCTTTAGCCAAAACCTTTCTATCAACAGCTCTAAAATGAAAACAGTATGTGGCGTGGCGAGTTTGAGCACCCAACACCTAAAAAAGCAAACAGAAAAACAAGTCGTGAAATGACATTAAGTGAAAGCAAAACGAGTATATAGGTTTCAGTTAGTCAGCGTAAACCTGAACCCCCACTGCGACCCAGTTCAGCCCAGTCCAGCCCTGCTGTGCACGCTAGTCTGGGCTAATCAGTAAAAACGTACCTTCTCTAAAAACACAGGCGTAGTCATGCAGCATAAATGTCAGGGTTTTCTAAATCCACACAAAAACACTGTAAAAAACCCGGTTTAGTCATGTCTGTAGCTGGTGTTTAAAGCGTAATAAAACGGTGCATCGACAGCCCTGTTAACAGCAACAACTGGAATGTCTCTCTGTGTATGATTTCCATGTCGGCGAAGATCCTTAACAATTAAAGAAAATACTGAAAACTTCATGCCCGTTTTCTTTGTTTTTATGAACTTATCTGTGCAGGACTTCATAGCGCAAGTTTTTTAACCACTTTGCGGTTAAAAAAAAATTCTGTGTCATCACTGGACTGTAAATAATTACTTTAATGAATCAGAAAGTTATCATGTTAACCGCTAATTAAGTAACGGGCTCACTCGGAAAGACGTTTGGCTGCAGTCCTCAGTCCTCCCATCCCGTAATAGGCGCTAAGAAACGGACTCTCGGAAAACGATGAGTGTCTCTAACAACTTAAAAAAGTAAGCACAAAGCCCTGGTGTGTGGCATATTTTTATACATTTTTTCAGAGTGGTAATGTTTGAAAATTCACTTTTTTTCCAGAGTGGTAATGTTTGAAAATTAGCTTATCATAGCTTACACTGTTGGACAAACTAAAAGCACTTTAAGAGTGGGAAAAAGACACACATTAACCTGAACCTTGTTTACTTTCCATGTGAGACACACGCCAAGGACACACCCTTGTACGTACACTTTAGCCCCTGACGGTCAATCCCTGACAGTCAATCCCTGGTCAGTCCCAGACAGTCAATCCCTGGTCACCTGTCCGGTGTGTGGCTGAACCCTGTGTAAGGTGAGAGGCGCACACTGTAGGCTGCACCAAGTGAGGGCGCACGACCCCCTGTTAGCGTTCCGGTCCGGATTTGCGTGGGGGGGTGAGGTCGTCGCCCTTTGATGTAAAAACGTTCTTGCCTGAAATGATTCGTGTGTTATTCCGCAGGCTGGGGGCTGGAGGGGCATCTTGCCGAGGGTTTCGTTTCTCATATGCCGAATCTCGCACGCCTTGCGCGTGTGCGTAGACGCGCGAGTGTTATAACTCTGTGTTATAAGGTCCGTCGTCTAAACATCATCTGAACACCATGTTGCAGTTTGTGGTTCCTTGCAACACTGCTCACTTAACACTGTCAACACGAGTACCAACGAAGGCTCAACATTTTGACCATTAAAAAACACATTTCTTATGACTACTCATAGTGTAAGTACGGTTAAAAAACAACGCAGTCAACAAAATAATACCACAAGCGTAATAATGTTTAACTAGCAGAGGACAGAAACACGTCTGGCTGCAGAGAGGAGGGACCGGGTGTTTTGTCAGACATGACTGTGTTTGTGCAGAGCTGTTAACTGCTTACCAAAACAAATCTGCCTCACTACTTCAGTCTGATCTGACAGTTCTGCGCATACGAATAACAGAGGCACCCTTATCTGCAGCTCTGCATCTAAACCGAAAATGTGTGTCTAAACAGCCAGCTCCGCAGTTGGGAAAGGTCACTGAGAGGTTGGTGCAGCGCTGCGGAAATGTCTTTAGGAAATTACCTTGTTTCCAGGGTGTCCAGGACACTCTGGATTCGCAGGGATTTACCTGTGACATGTGGAGAACAAGCAGACGGCCTCACAGGTGAGGCAGCGGTTACATCGGGTTCCAGGGCGTGATGGTGTCCGACCGCTGACGAGGGCTCATCTCGTGTCTGAGAAAACCGCAAAACCAGACTAGAGATGGTTCTAGTCTTTCTTCTAGGCTCTTCGCAGAGGTGAAAATTATATTACTTTTTGGCTTTAAAGAGACACAGACGTGTCCACTATCTCTGTCTGTGTCCGTAAGGAAGCTCTGCTCGAACTAATACCCTCAGTCTGGCGCACTCTGGGTGTCAGTTTTAGTCTTCTCCACCCTGAGATGATGACAAACTTCCCCTTCTCGAACAGTCAGAGAGCGTTTACGGTCAGAGAGAGTTAACGGTCACAGTAAAGGCAAATGTTACCATTTTGGAGAAAGATGGGGACTGTCCCTTTCTACTTCCAGACCTTGACGAACCACAGGAACAATGGTCTCCCTGACAACAGGAGGCCCGACCGGCACGATGGCCCAATCGCGTCTCCAGGATGTCCTCACACGACCTGCTCGCCATTCGGCTGTCAAACAGCTCGTCATCACCAGGGCACAGGAGCCACTTTTCGGTGTGCTCAGCCAGAGGAGTGTTGGCACGATCCTGGAGTGAGATGTCTTTGGATAACCGTGTGCAGAAGTCAGTACAGCAGTGAGGGCTTTCGATGCCAGAGACAGCTAACGGCAGCCAGCATGGAATCCCAGTCCGCTCTGCAGAAGTAAAAAAAAAAAAAAACATACATTTCTGTGTGGAAAAAATGTGTGTCTGTAATGTAGGGTGAGGGTCAGATGTGGCTCCTCTGAAGGCAGAAATGTCTAAATTTAACTGTCCTCCACTGTTTCTCATCAAAACGTTGCCAGAAAGGCAGGAATGTCAGAAGCTGAAAGCTCTTTAAACTGGAAGCCCAGAATACGTCCCTCAGCTGTGTGTGGTGAACAGCACAAGGCAAGCGAGGACGATTGGAGATCAGGGCGCGGCTTCCTGAGGCACATCAGACGGCGCAGACAGAGCTTAACCGCACCTTCAGGGTGCCTGTGACTGCTCCAAGCAGGCAGACACAGAGAAGGGAGAGGGACAGACAGATGGACAGAAAGAGAGGAGAGGGACAGACAGACAGAGAAGACAGAGAGGAGAGGGGCAGACAGAGAAAGGGGAGAGGGACAGACACACAGCACAGACAAGAGAGACAGACAGACACAGACAGAGAGGAGAGGGGCAGACACAGAGAGAAGACAGAGAGAGAAGAGAGGGAGCACTTTGCTTTAATGCCAGTCTTCTGTTTCTCTAGTATGTTGAATGCTGGAGAGACCATGCTCACCTGCACTCAGCGCTGGAGAGACCATGCTCACCTGGACTCATTTTAGTTTTCATAGAACGTTGTCACTCTTTCTAATTACATAAAAAACATCATAGTGTGAACTTTGCCACCGGATATATATGTGCTTTGCAAATGTTTTATTTCTGCAGAGTATCACTGGAAAATGGCATAGAGTATGTGGTGGAAAGGTACTGTTCATATTTGAGTACCACCGCCCCCCCACCAAGAAAAAAGATTTAAAAGAAATCTTTCAAGCTATAAACTTATTTCTTCCTTGTTAAGCATGAGGAAATAATTAAGCAGATTTATGTACCATCAGAAAATATCTAACAAAGCATAAGGACAGTGCTTCTAACCAAACACAAGACTGTCCACTATTACATGTTATTATGCATTATAATCCATTATTAAGCATTATTCCTTCCGAATACGAGCTAAGTTGAGCACGGATTGAGTAGTGCATGTTAACGGTGGAGAAAACTATAACAGTTTGTGTTGTCCCTTACTGCATGCAAATATATGCAAATCTGAGCAAACACCTGTATTCACCTGTATTCACTGCATACCTGGCTGTGTACTCACTCAGCGTCTTCATGCCTCGCAGGGTTAACAGCTGCGAGCATGTTGGACCTGTGTCCGGCCTCAACAAAGACAATGACAGAGCGCGTCCGTACATGCTGCCTTCCTCAGATGTACGGACACGAAATCTCATAATAACCACCAAAGCAAACTGTGTCTACTTCACCTTAAACAGAGCAAGTAAAATCCCGAGATTCTTAAAATTAACGATCAAGTCATGCTAAAATGTTCTTTCGGCTGTACAAAACTTTACTCCTGGTGGGAGGGAATACCTACACAGGCTCCAATGTGTTGAAAAGGAAAACTTACAGGAAATGTGAGAGAGCAGACCTGTGCTGGACTGCACACGACTTCCACGCTCGTGTGCAGCTGAGAACGAGAAACGTTACAGCCCAAATCCTCTGCAAACATGAAGCAATGCCTTCACCCAAAGCAGGGAACTGCCAGCACAGGAATTAACATTACACAAACTCGTGTGACTGTTCACATCCTCGGTTGCACAAATCACTAAAAATAAAACATATCTGCTCTTATTCTTGTTTGTCTAGACAAACGTTCGTTTTCATTTATATATATAAACTATGTAAACGGAATCAATGACGTCTGTCTTCTCCAGAGAAGTACAGCCTGTCTGCATTTTAATCAAAGAGAGAAGCAAAGCCTATTTTTATTTAAATGAAATACATGCTGGTGACCTACACCTGTTCTGTCACCTGTTCTACTGGAGTTAGGGGCACAGTGGGGCAAAGCAGGCCCTGGGCACAGGAACGCTACTACAAAGGGTGCAAGAGCTGCATGTTCGATTTGGTCGTAAGTTGGCCTGTGCAGAAATTACCTTACATATATTAAACTGTGTAATGATAATCACTGATGTTGTCAGCTGGGGCTGCGTTTTAGTCAAACAATGTGTACTAAAGTACATTTAGTTTATTAATGCAAAATAATTGCAAAACACTGCATACTACAGTGCAGTTGGTTTAATAATTGCAGCTGGGCCAGCGCTCGAGGTAGTCTGTTTTTTCATAAACGTTGAGCTTTGCCTGAACTGTTTGTTTTTCTCCTCTTACATTTCACGATACGGACAAAACGCATCACGTGCCATTCGTTCAGTTCTTGCAAAATGTTCAATGTTTGGGTCCTTCAAAATGTGCAAGAAATTTATTTGAACTTGTTTTATTGAACACAGAGAAAGCACACGGTACCGAGTATGAGTTTACAATGAGCTTTGCGTGCGAACTGTCGCATGCTCGTATGCCCAGCTGGGGAACACTCACTAGACGTACCGGTTATGTCTGTGGTTGTAAAGTTGAACAGTCGTAAATCGCATAGGTCGTAAGTCGACGAAGACCTGTATAAGCAGATATAGGGTGAGCCCATCTCTACCTAATCCTGAACATGCCTTATCACGTCTGTCCAACAGGAAGTGTGGACACCTGCAGGATCACCTGAAGTTGCCGATCATGGATATCAGAGTGTTCTGACAGAACCTCACCCTTCTGTGTTATATCACTGGCTGACGTAGATGTCAATGGGGTGACAGGTGAAGTCCCTTTGTGGGGTGGGGGGTGCATTTTAGATGTCCAGTGGTTCTGCTTCTGATCTTAATTCTGTCCGGTTAGGACTCGAGGAGTCATACTGATCTTAATTCGGTCTGGTTAGGACTCGAGTCATACTGATCTTAATTCTGTCTGGTTAGGACTCGAGGAGTCATACTGATCTTAATTCTGTTCAGTCAGGACTCGAGGAGTCATACTGATCTTAATTCTGTTTGGTTAGGACTCAAGGAGTCACACTGATTTTAATTCTGTCCGGTTAGAACTCGAGGAGTCATACTGATCTTAATTCTGTTTGGTTAGGACTCGAGGAGTCATACTGATTTTAATTCTGTCCGGTTAGAACTCGAGGAGTCATACTGATCTTAATTCTGTTTGGTTAAGACTCAAGGAATCATACTGATCTTAATTCTGTCCATTTGATGGCCAGTGACAGGTATTACAGAGGATAACCATTGTAAACCATCAGGAAAGTTCTACAACCACAAAAGGTTAATGTTAATGAGAACACTTGCGTGGTTTTTCGACTCTGTACCCAGAGCAACCCATCACGTGTAATCTCTGCCTTTTTTCTTCTCCCTTCAGGACGAGAAATGTAAATTTCTGTTTTGATTTCCTGAGAACCACTTGAAGATCAGGTGTTCCTCAGGAACAAAGCGAAGAAGGCGTAGCTGGAAATTATGATAATAATGCTAGCAGAAGGTCCGACCTGCAAACAGCAGAGCTGGGGGTGCCCCTATGGTACCCAAGGGATCAGTGACTCACAAACTCCACTGCCCCACCTCAAGCGTTGCTGCTCAGTTTTTAAGAAGAACCCACAGTTCTCCACACATCTGAACATCACCACAGCTGCTGTCCTTCCTGCACCCTAACTCTGTATTCCATATGCGCTCCAATTCCATGCCGATGTGTATTTATGTTCCAACGCTGCTCTGAGAACAGCAGATAGTGCCAGTGTTCTGAATTCGACCTCTCATTCTTACATTGGGATTTATTAAGCGACACACCAAATGTGATGCTCAATAAAAGGTAAATGCACTTCCAGACACTACAACACAATCTCCATGAAAACACATCCGGCAGCGTGTGAAAAGACGCGGTAGTGATTTATGCGTGCAGATTGTGAGGAACGCAAGGCGGCAGGCACGTTTTTTTACGAGCCAAAGTACATTTTAATTCTCAGCAATTATAAAGTTTGCATGGGGAAACACGTTTGATGAGAGTTGCTGATCTGAATATGCAGGGGGAGCAGAGGGCCTGGTGACTCAGTGGAGAATGGAAAGCCACCGTGACTGTGTCGCCGAGAGCCCTGTGAGCAGTAAACAGTCACACCTTATAGTAATCTGGGCCAACAAAAAAATCCCCTGTTTCACGCACGTGGGGGGCGGGGGGTGATGGAAGGCTACGTTATGAAAAGTACACAATCTAAGAGGAAATGAGATGACATGTGTCTTTGATAAGAAACAAGGTCTTTTTATCGTAACACGCATAGTATAAATATAGAAGGAGATCATTAGTTCAGCCAGAAAACATTTCGTTTTAAACAAAAAGAAAAAATTAAAAGCCAACGCTGCCTAACGAACGCAATCATGCCAAGGCTGCGGGAAACGTGCTGACAGTCTGCACACACATTATTTATTAAATCTGAATGTTAAATATCTGTTTCTGGATGTAGGTAACAGGGAGTGACAAGTGATGATGTCACGTTGGGGGTGAATATTATGGAGCTTTTATTTGTAAAGACAAAGCTATAAATAGATCTAACAAAAATGCAAAACCACTGTTTTTGGTAATATACTTATCAGAGCATATGAAAAACTGTCAGATGTAATCAGTTTGGTGTCAGTGTGCTGGTTAAAAAACAAAAAGGAGAAAAGTTATAAAAAGCTCTACTGGACGGCTTGACGGAAGCGCAAACTGTGTGTTTGTGAACACACAGACCTTTTATGAAATCTTCTTCTTCTTTTTTCGGCTGCTCCCTTTATGGGTCGCCACAGCGGATCATACTTCTCCAGGCCAAACACAAGCCTTTTATAAATACTTAAACTATTCATGAATTTGAACACTTTATGGCTGTACAGACTGCCAGTTCATGGCTGTAGACTGCCAGCTCATGGCTGTAGACTGTGTCTGTTCATGAATACGCAGACTGTTCAGGGTCGTGCAGACCATCTGTTCGTGAGTACACACGTCTGTTTATGAATACACAGACTGTTCATGGTTGTGCAGACTCTTTGTTTGTGGAATAGCACACTGCCTGTTCCACACCAGAGCAGTCTTTTTTGTTATTTTGTATACTTCAAACAGTCTCCAGGCCACAAGTTCATCCTCTCATGGACATGTGAATAGACAAAAAAGTTTACTGCATTACAGCAGTACCTTAAGTCCCCTGCCCTGGCCAACAGAAACCTCCTCCAAAATTATTACTAGACAACTGACAGCAATCTCAGTCTAGGTGGATAGATGACTATATCTGGGTAAGTACATCTGGATGAGAGCATCCTCTGTGACGACGCACCAGTTCTGACTGTAATAGGACGGTGAGCGTTATTTGGGTCAAACTGAGGATATCAGACCAAGGAATGTATGAGATGAAAGGGGATTAGTCAAATCACACGTGTAGCAGAACCTGTATGTTAGAAAATTACTTGTGAAAGGTCACCGTCCTGACCTGCGCTGTGACCCCACTGCTGCTGTTAAACATTCCATCTGTGGGGGAAAGGCTGAGTGGGGGGAAAGGCCACGCTCCGCATGACCACCCCCTGCGGGAAAAGCAGAACAGTCTTGTCAATAAGCCATTACCAAACCCTGACATGAAAATCACATGACCCCTTCTTCCTGTGAGGCACCCACGTTAACGTTGGGTGTCACACGCCAGGTTCCCACCCCCTCCCCCTCCTCAGTGCAAACCCCACAAACAAATCCACTTCCTTTGTGCTTCAGGGAGCAAACACTGCCTACGCTGGCTGGGGGGGGGCCCTGAGAGTCACAGCACACGACAAAGCTGATGGGTCACATGGGTGAAACCATATTCTGTTTGTCCCCTCTCCCCTGTGCTGTGCTTCCCCAATAGTTGGAGAGGGGGCTTCTCACATGACAGAAGAAACGCACCAAGCCCAGTACACAGTAAATAGCAAATAGCTGTGCCATGGCCAATGTAAAGTGACACACTCAAAAGGGGCGTGCACATGAGGGGTACGGCTCGAAGTATGCATGAGACAACTGTCTCTCCCCGTCGTATAGATATCACCATGGAAACTAAATGCTCATAACTGGGAAAGGTCTGTATGAATTAGGCAGTAAACACATCTGCATGGTCTTGCTGTGATGTTAAAGGAAAGGGTCACAAATGTACAAGCTCCAAATAACAGTTAAAGCTTAAAAATAGTGTGACCAACTAGAAAAGCTATCCCATGACTAAAAGCAAAGTGACACTGGTTCTTAATGTCAACCAGATGTAATTATGTAAGTTAGTTAGGACATAAAACACAAATGCGTGGTATCGATACATACTCTAAAATAGCAATACTCAAAAATCAGCTGGAGCCACGTGGTAAGCGACTTCCCATTCCCCTATAACAACAGATGCCGGCTCTGATGTCACACCTTCTGTGCATCCTTCTGGAGTCCAGTGTAAAGGCTGTGTAATGTGTGTCATCAGAGTGTCATCAGGAAGAGATTCAGCATGAGGACAACTCGGCCATCACTTCCGTGTCTAGACCGCAAAGTGGTGATTCAGCCAAGAGGCCAAAATAAACAGTGATTAATCAATACAGATGTCCGCTATGAGGAAGGCCGAAAATATGGTGGAAAACGTGTCAAATGCACATGGTCCTTCGCGGTTACAGCAGCAAGACACAAGTATGACTCCTCAAATGCCACTGAACCCCCAAACAAGTGTACTTTCAGTAGTAAAACAGCTTCAAATGCACAGCTCTGCACATGAGTAAAGAAAAACCATCTCCTGTGTGACCGTCAATGATGCATTGAAAGCCCCGTTATTGTGTTTCTGGACACTGCAGAGCGGCTTTCTCCAGCCCGTAAGCAACTGCAAGAAGCACCCTTGCTGGCGCTGATAGCCCGCCTGGTTCTTCCTGAAAGGGTGACAGCACTTGGAATGGGTAAACGTGGTGTGTTATTTATAGGTGTCCAACTGGCTAAGCACCTTATCTGTCTTGAGTAGGCTGGGTCAGGGGCCGTGACACCAACAAATGACCCCACCGATAAAGTGCAGAGTCAGGTCTCAACAAGACCATCCTCCAGGAATACATGTGAAAACACAAAGACTGGTGCAGCCACTGCGTTTGAAACCGTGGAACTACGCCTTGCCTCCAAGTTTTATAGCGCAACAATTTGGCTCATAGCCTTGTGAACAGAGAATGGTGAGAAATTCACTTCAAGATCTTGTACAAAGAAAAAAGTCAATGCACATAGAGACTCGCAGCTCGATTTTGTACACTGAAGGAGATACTCATGGCTCGAGTCTGTACACTGACAGACTCACGGCTTGAGTGTGCATAATAAACGAGAGACTCGCGGCTCGAGTCTGTACAGTGAAGGAGAGACTCACAGCTTGAGTCTGTACAGTGAAGGAGAGACTCACGGCACAGGTCTGTATTCTGAAGGAGAGACTCACAGCTCGAGTCTGTACAATGAAGGAGAGACTCATGGCGCAAGTCTGCATACTGAAGGAGAGATTCGGGGCTTCAGTCTGTACACTGAAGGAGAGACTCACGGCTCGACTCAGTACATTGAAAGAGAGACTTGTGACTCGAGTCTGTACACTGGAGTTGAGACTCAGGGCTTCAGTCCATACACGAAAGGAGAGACTCAGAGACTGAGTTTGTACACTCAAAGAGAGACTCAGGGATTGAGTCTGTACACTGAGTAGTTTTCCCTGTTTGGAGGAAATTGCTAAACTCACTCAAACAGTTGGACCACTTTGATTATCCAGAAGGAACGCTGTGCCCTAAAACAACCCAAGATGATAGCACTATCCCAGTCTCAGATCACAGCCCGTTTCTAGACTGCAGCATGGCTGAAAGCGCAGAGCTTCCTGATGTGCTTCGGATTCAGTCACTCGAGGCACGCTGAAGCCATCAGCAGGCCACAGGGCAGCGCAGGAAGTGGCCGTGCACAGAGAAGCACTCCCTTCTGCGGCCGAGCAGTGAGTCAGCGAGAGAGCACACATGCCAGGGAAGGGAAGCAATTACAGCACCAACTTTAAAGTACGCTTGGAACCATAACAGAGCAGCAGAGCACAGGGCACTGCCTTTCCTGCACTTCTCTCACACTGTAAACAGTTGCAACACAAGTGAAATACCTCTTGCAATCTTTGCCATTGAACTCAAGGTAATCAGCTGATAAGAAGCCAGTTTAGGAAGGTTGCTGCGATGAACCTTGCATAAAAGTTTGATACAGGACGGCGCTGTAGACGCCACACTTGGGTGTTCTGCATTCCTCTTTTCGAATGGCTCGGCATTAACTATGTGTTAAACCACCTGCGTTGTTTCAGGAAATTGGCATCGATGGCGAGTGTTACAGGTGTGCATGTGTCACGTACCACGTCTCCCCACTGCAGCGTGGCACAGGAAAAACACAAACGGCCGTTCTTGCAAAGCAGGACGATGCTATGAGGCCCATTGGATATGGATGTCCTATCCCTGTCATATCCCCATCACATCCTTGTCATTTTCCTGTCATATCAGTGTCATACCCCATCATATTTTCATATCCCCATCATATCCCTGTCATATATTCATCATATCCCTGTCATATCCCCATCATATCCCTGTCATATGTTCCTGAGACCTTACCAGCTGCTCATTGAAACACCAGAGGGTGGAGAAGGGAGTGTTATCCAGTAAATAGACCTTAAAAATCCAAGGTCATGGGTCACTTAACGTTTGTCTTCATTCAAACTAGCTCGATCATTGTAAGTGCCTCGATACCAGCCCACTGTCAATAAGGTACCAGCATACTAAACGATTTCTGTTTTCTTAGCAAAACTGCTTTATTTCCACAATTGAGGAAAATTAGGATCTCTGTGAGAAAAAAAAAACCCACCCGGCTGATTTGCAATGCAAATTTTAACTGCCGATCCTCCACAAATATGTCAGCCTGTAAACATGATCCTAAAGATTTCCGGCCGTTGAGAAAGTGTGAAGGATGTAACATGAACCAATATTGGTATGTGGCGCTCCCGGTAAGACAGCTGCCCCGCATTCCAGGCAACGGGAGGGGAGCACAGATAAGGGAGACACATGCAGAAAGGGGCACGCTGTTACGTGATCGCACAATTAGCTGGCTGCTTTGTGCATTGGTTATTCTGCACGTCGCTCTTTCACCTACTGCATATACGGCACGGCTTACTGGAAGTCAAACACACCGGCTGTCACAGATGGATCTCAGAAAGAGTTCTCCTGTTGAACCTTTGTGTAGGTACTCTGCCCTAACCTAATCCAGCTAACCAGAGAGAGAAATTCAAGTGTAACTTCTCACTGTGATGACTCCAGAGTGAGGCTGATGTAACCAGCTACACTTCTTCACTGATGCGGTAGCCTGGATACTGTTACCAAGGGCATCACCACAGTCCTGTCTGGTGCTTATGTGTGGTCTACTATTAACACCTTGCCAACAGTCACCTGGAGAAAACCTCCCAGAGCACAGCTATTAATGTGCAAACGAGACTGAAGTTTACAAAAGGACAGCCATTAAAGCACAACACCGGCTCACCACTGGATGTATCCAGTGCCTGAGCTTTGACTGAACTGGTCATGCAATCTGGAAAGCTCAGCACAGTGGTTTCCAGTGCAGATGTATAAAAATAATTGTTATGCATGCATGAACATTTTGAACCTATTTTCGACCTGCAGAGAGGGAAAAGCCTTACAAAACAGCAACCGGTTCTCACTTTCAAACAGGCAGAATGCTCCCTTGACCTCACTGAACCTTTCAGTGCCTTACATAACATACTATATGACACCAGCAATGTTATAATTACATTTTAGGGTATTAAGGACATGGAAGAAAACTTCTGCTGGAGAAGATTTTAAAATAAATAATTGCTTCTAAAAGATACTTGGGTGGCCAGGCGGCTCAATGGGTAGATCATCAGGCTGGGATGCAGAAGTCTCCTGGTTTGAAGCCCAGCCACCTGGTGTGTCCTTGAGCAAGACACCCAGTGCTAGCTCATTGTAACATATGAAATGTTGTAAGTCACTTTGGATAAAAGTGTCTGCTTAAATGACTAAAAATTAACTTTCAGTCTAGAGAAATGTTTATTAATGTCTTTTAGTTCAAATATTTACCTCCACATCAGCTTTGTAACACATCTGCCATTCTCAAAATTGTTTTGCTGTCTGTAAGAATTTGAACAGAAAGTTTTTGTTCTTCTGTCTCTTTGGTATACCAGTAATGCTCTCCACACACACACACACACACACACACAAACACACACACACAGAGAAGATAGCACAACAAACATTGTGTATTGTATACAAACCATATTTTTTCTTTCCACAAAATTGTGTCTCTGAGCTCTGTGCAGCATTGTGCTTTCATTTATCTATTTTAGCAACTTCTTCCTGACTTTTGAATAGCCGCATTTTTGGATTTGAATTTTACCTCGACAACATCAGTGTTTGAAGGCCATGCTCACCCCCCATTCTGAACACAGACAAAAAAATTTACATGACATTGTTACTGAGCTACACCAAGTGATATGTAAATTCTTACCGCTTTGTGTAACCATCTCCACCAACCCGTCTGTTTAGAATGCTATCTAGAAATTGCTTAGGAAACAGAACGGCAAGCCTGTGTTCCCATGGTGACAATATGACTATAATCTGAACACACCCTATGTCTATGCTTGTAATTGTGGATGAACACAACAGACACCCATCTGCACACATGTGCAAAAAGCACACGCGCAACACATGCGCACAGACATGCAAACACACACAGCTGGACTTCAGTCCATGAACAATGTCTCCTCTAGGATGATTCACAGAACTTCACACAGCATGCTTCTCTTGAGAGCACTGAACCTGACAAGCTTCATTTTATAAACTTAATCCCATGATCAAGAAACTACAGGTGAGCAAATATCATAAATTAAGGCAAATGCACAGTTTGGTGTCTGACATAATCATCTTATACAAACGGCAAAGAAATCACAGAACTAATGGTTGTGTGTGTGTGTGTGTGTGTGTGTGTGTGTGTGTGTGTGTGTGTGTGTGCGCGCGTGCTGATCTGAAACACGCATAGAGAGAGACGCCAGGGGCTAATGCGATACTAGATGTCCTGCACTGGGGCCGACACAGTGTCGCTGTATGTGGACAAGTGCATCCTGCTGCAGGCTTCAGCGCATGAAAACGTGCCTCCCCCACACCTTTACAAAGGGTTCTCACCTGAAAGTAAGCCATCTCAAAATAGCTCACTTCCCAAAAACTTGGAGCGGGTTCCTTTCAACATCCACGCCCCCCTGCACCACCCCCACCGCCAACTCACAACCTTGCAGGTGTTATCAGAGCCGCAGATCACTGAAAATGCAGAGTGGGCTATTGCGGGGGGGGGGGCTGGCTGAGGCCTGTGCAAGGCCTGTGAATAGAAAGCAGGAGCCTCTCACATTCAGCCCCCACCCATTTCTACAATCCAGCTAACTTCCTGACTTCTGATATTCAGAGATGCATTTAAAGAGGTCAGTGAAAGCACAGGTTTGTGTAAAAATGTCAGCGACCGGAAGGATTCTACAAGACTCTTAACGTGAGGTAAACAGTACAAACTGGGGTTTAACCTCACCCTCAAGACTGGCCTCTGTGGGCCTAAACCCTAACTCCTCCAAAGGTAAAATGACACAATAGCCATGCTAACATTGACCCTGATATTCCACTTTTAATCAGAATAATGGCTCATTCGGAGTGAAGATACATCATGTAACCACCTCGATCAGAACAGACTGATCCAATTCCGCTCAATCTGAATGA
This sequence comes from Chitala chitala, assembly GCA_025773905.1. Classification (NCBI taxonomy): domain Eukaryota; kingdom Metazoa; phylum Chordata; class Actinopteri; order Osteoglossiformes; family Notopteridae; genus Chitala; species Chitala chitala. The sequence continues at coordinate 40,806 of JABJVR010033703.1, forward strand.
ATTTTTAATAAGAATAAGAGGGGTGGTACAACCCTTTGGAAAATATTAACAATGTAAGCACTCGATCCAATCATTTCTTCCTTGTTGAAATAAACATTTTTAAACACTGCGTATGCTTGTTCCACATGGGGTTAAAATAAGGTGATGTAACTGTTTCTGGGAGGGACAGAAACATGGCGGCAACAAAGCAAAACTGGTCTGAGGCAGATACTACTTATTAGTTGGAAACTTTACAAGAATGAAAACTTCTTGAACTTCCTGATGGCCGAAAAAAATTAGTTTTTGAAAAGTTTAACAAAGCCAGAATATACGTCGAAGTGGGCGGAGCCTGTTTGTGCATGTTACAAAAGTTTTATTCTGATTAAATGCGAGCATGAAAATGTACATTTTATTGGATTAACATCCATTCAAACAGTTAAACTGGCATCTTTAATCAGAATGATTTAATCTGATTGAAGAAAAGACGTCCATGTAACGTCAGCCAATGAGCTGACGGCACACAGACTCTGTGCTATCTGCCATCCAATCACATATCACCAACCAGATACAGGGTTTACAACAACTCCTGCTAAAACACAAATTTTTTACCTCTGTGCAAAGCCTGCAAAACTCTCTATACGGGCAGATGGGCTGGTGTTTCAGTCTCGTTATGTGCTTGGTTTCATTAATGTGTTACTTCTAAATGCACAGTATGTTCTTAATGTGAAGTACAGAAAAACAAAGGTGTGGATTAATGAAATGCCAAGATTGCACCTCTTAGGCGGGGCTGATGTCAGAGTGATATACAAAAGGTGCGATGGTTACTCTCCCCCAATCCCACTGAGTGGCGTCTCATCCTTTGGGTGGGGGGTGAGGGTGTGGAGGCAGCTGCTAGTCCTTTGGCCTCTGTAAAGTGATCCGTTCACTTGCTCTGCCCCCCCAGCCCTGACACAGCACTATTAGAGTGCTGTGGGACTCACTGTGAAAGTGCTGATTACTCACGTTAACCCCTCGCTGGTCCCCCGCTGGAGGGGCTGCAGGAGTACAGCGGACAGGCTACACCGGACCACTGAGAGCTCGTCTGCCCCTAATTATCACCTCATGAGTTCGCTGACATGCCGTACCCGATACCTGAAGACTTGTAGATCCTGAAGGATTATGAGTGCGCTGTACGTGACTGATCAGTGTGCCTGTGTGTTGTATTTTGTTAGTCGTTCATATTTCCTGCCAGTCTCTGTGTGTCTCTCTGTGTGTGATTCTGAGTCACGGTGTGTCAGGGTATAAGGTTGTGGGTCTGCATATCTTACTGCGTAAAGCTGTGGGATTGTGAGTCTTGGTGTGGAAGGTTGTGGTTCTTTGAGTCTTAGTGCATAAGGTTCTGGTTCTGGGAGTCTTAGTGCATAAGGTTGTGGTTCTGTGAGTGTCAGTGCATAAGGGTGTGGTTCTGTGAGTCTTAGTGCATAAGGTTCTGGTTCTGAGAGTCTTAGTGCATAAGGTTGTGGTTCTGTGAGTCTCAGTGCATAAGGGTGTGGTTCTGTGAGTCTTAGTGCATAAGGTTGTGGTTCTGTGAGTCTCAGTGCATAAGGGTGTGGTTCTGTGAGTCTCAGTGCATAAGGGTGTGGTTCTTTGAGTCTTAGTGCATAAGGTTCTGGTTCTGTGAGTCTTAGTGCATAAGGGTGTGGTTCTTTGAGTCTTAGTGCATAAGGGTGTGGTTCTGTGAGTCTCAGTGCATAAGGGTGTGGTTCTGTGAGTCACTGTACACTTGGTGGCACTCATCTGACAATCTCAGAGCATCCTCTGTGGCTTTGCAAGAGGGAATTAGGAGTTTGTAAAGTAACATTGTTTCTGAACGGTCCTGCTCGCCCAGCTAATGAAGACAACACTTCCTGGAAGCCTAAGAAGGAGAAATGTAGCTAAGACGGCCCTCTGTGCCAGTCAGTCAGGTTGAAGCTCCGCCCCTGCAGCTGTTATTGCGATGATAATCTGGGCGGCAGAGAGGTTAGAACACGGCAACATCCTCTCTATCCCCTCCTCCACATAACATCTGAATAACTACTACACACCTCCCTATTTATGGTAAAGGACTGGCAAATATTTCCAGGATAAGCCGTGTAAAAATGTCTTTGCAACGGTATCAAAAAATATAAGCACATATAATATAAGCATATAAATAAATGGTGTAATCATAATGAGTAAGTCTTGCTGTGGGACTGGCAGCTGTCTACCCCTCATTTTGCCTCACAGAACCAGCAGAGAAGGTACCACGGAAACGGAGGCTCGTGCTGCTCCTTCTAGCACAGAGAGTCTTACAGAGACCACAGAGCAACGGCATTTCCCTGGACCAGTGGTTCTTAACCTTTTTTTTTAATCCCAGCACCTCCTGAGATGTTGAATTTCCACCCTGTACCCTCAGCACATAAGACAGAAGAAGAAATCAATTAACTAATAAATCCATCTTTCTGGATCCTCTCCTTGCACCCCCAAGAACTGACTCAAAAGTGATTCATACCTCCGGTCCTTCAGCCGAGGTGAGGCAGCTTCCTTAATGACTCTGCAAACAATCAAAGAAGGTCCCGATATGGTCTCGGTTCCAGTCCCAGCTGCACCACCCTCCGTATATCCACTATGGCAACTATGACAAACCGTTAGCAGCAATGTGAAGCTGCATGCAACATATACACAAACCTGTACACACAGGAGGGATGTGCAGTGTGTAAGGCCCATGGCTATGTGCTCTGGGAGGGGTGTACAGGAGGTCAGCGGGAAATTTAAGAGTACTCTTGCGCTTGGTCCCATTCCTAGAAGAACAGTGCTGAAACACTGCCTTACTTCAGCCTGCAGCTGTGGTCGATAAATTAATACCCACACCCCCCCCCCACGCCTGACATGGACAGGTGCTTCAGCAGGGGTTACGCGGGTTCGTCTGAAGGCGTTATCTCCTTTCTGGCAGCCGTAGAGGGTCCGCACTGCGACTCTAGCACTCACACTCCGTCCCCTTAGCTCCTGTGCTAAACGTTGCCGTACCAACGTTCTGCAGACACACGCCACGTGACGGTGGCCTCGAATGAACCGCCGCACTCACGTCGGCAGGACGCGTGAAGTGCGGAGTGTTGAGCACAGAGCTGCCGAGGTGCTGAAAACGGCTGACTGTATACAGAAAGAAACCCAAGAACCTTCGATTATCTCTGAGCTGAGCGAAGGACAGCCTTCCTCTCCATGCTGCAGGATATCGCATCTAAAATCTGCCTGCTTTTTAGTTTTGTCTCAAAAGCTGCATCAGGCTAGTGTTGTGTTGCAGATGGTAGCAGACAAATTCATCTTGTGTGAAAAAGACTGCACATCAGATTAGCGCATGGTTATGGAGTGTGTTGATCCCACTCACCTTATTAACTGCTAAAACATGTGAAGCTAATCTAACAAAGGCCTGGCTATGGAGGGCAGCTAAGCTAGTGAAGGCCTGGCTGTGGAGGGCAGCTAAGCTAGCGAAGCCCTGGCTGTGGAGGGCAGCTAAGCTAGTGACGGCCTGGCTGTGGACGGCAGCTAAGCTAGCGAAGGCCTGGCTGTGGAGGGCAGCTAAGTTAGCGACGGCCTGGCTGTAGACGGCAGCTAAGCTAGCGAAAGCCTGGCTATGGAGGGCAGCTAAGCTAGTGAAGGCCTGGCTGTGGAGGGCAGCTAAGCTAGCGAAGGCCTGGCTGTGGAGGGCAGCTAAGCTAGCGAAGGCCTGGCTGTGGACGGCAGCTAAGCTAGCGAAGGCCTGGCTGTGGAAGGCAGCTAAGGTAGCGACGGCCTGGCTGTGGAGGGCAGCTAAACTAGGGAAGGCCTGGCTGTGGTGGGCAGCTAAGCTAGTGAAGGCCTGGCTGTGGAGGGCAGCTAAGCTAGCGACGGCCTGGCTGTGGAGGGCAGCTAAACTAGTGAAGGCCTGGCTGTGGTGGGCAGCTAAGCTAGCGAAGGCCTGGCTGTGGAGGGCAGCTAAGCTAGTGAAGGCCTGGCTGTGGAGGCACCAAAGCCCTGACAGCCTTGTGGCAGGTACTGAAACTGTAACACTGTGATGACACTGAGGGCTCAGGAGAAGCTATTCCTGCAGCTTGTGTCATCTGCCCGTGTTTATTTCTCCCACGGCTGGCCCAGAGGGATCCATCCCCATGAGAAAATCTCTCAATTTACTGGCCCTCCTCCGGCATTCTCCCCCCATCAGCCCAGCTCGCTCGCTTCAGAACGAGCCGGGACTCTCGTAGTGGAAGCTGAGTGCTGAGCAGCTTCCTGTGAATTCTCCGGGGTGTTCCCACTCGCTCCAGCTATACCAGAGGTTTGCTAATAAAGCTAATAAAAGCGCAGAATCACTGTGCTGTGAACACCACAAACACACACACACACACACACACACACACACACACACACACACACACACCAAGACATTCTGTCTGAACCGGCATGCAGCTGCGAACACCCCTGTTGTCCTAGTTCTCCATCTGACAGAAAAACGCGCATCTGTAAAAGACAGAAATACTGACAAAATTTCTTATATGATATAAATTTAACCTGACATAAAAAACACGTATTTCTGACATGTAGCATTTGGATGTTTGAGTGCTAGACATCTGAGGCACCAGGAGAACACAGAATTACTCTAGTCTTGGCCGTGGTGTTAGTTGACAGGTAAATAAATACTTCTCTCAGTGTGTACATCAGAGTTGTAAAAGCACATTAGCAAGTTTATTGTGATTTTATCAGTGGTCCAGGACTTGAACTTCTTGCTTTGTAGCGGCTCATTATGATGAGTGCCAATTTATCGTCTTGTATTCACTGAGCCATAAAGCACAAACGGAGAGTTTTACAACACTGCAGACAGAGTGCTCAATATTCCCGGCAAACTCTACAAACGAACAAAAACCTTATAAAGAGGTTTTATGTTCACTGTGGATTTATTGTGTGTAGCTTTGAAAAATGGTTGTCGGGTGTCCTGACGTTCCGCGCGTTATTGATTATGGAAATTTTTGCAGTGTCTACCATCAATGTCGCCTAAATAATTCACGCTTTACCGACTGTTTGCTACACTCCGCACTGCTGGTTCTCACACGCATCCCCTCCCCCCACGCTGGGAGTTTTCTGACGCGTCTGTGAACCTCTGAAGTGTAGAGGTACAACGCTGTTCGTCGCTAAATACATTTAAATTTATAAATAAATGGTGGTCCATAGCATCAGCCCTTGGAGAAACTAGATAAGTGGGTTCATCTGCAGTGACATCATTGCAGGCACGGGGGGACGCTGTCCCACTGTTAGTCCACAGACACAGCAGACTTCCACTGCTAGTCTGATCTCCGCCTGAACTGACTGCATAATAATCACATTGTTGCAGGTGGAGAAACCAGAGAAAGAGAAGGACTCGATCGCAGAGGTGCTTTCAACGACAAAACCGAGTCCAAGAATTCACAATCCAGCTCATGGGAAATTACAGCAGGAGCTCTCAGGAGGGTTGAAGGGTGCTGGTCTGGACTCAGGAGGACTGGAAGACGACACGCGGGAAAAAGAGAGAGCTGAGCACCGCACATCCGAAGAATATTGCAAAATACCTCGCCTGGCGTTAGCAGTTAAGTGCTTGGATTTTTCTTCGAACTGCGATTGCATTTCCGTTTTCAAGCGTGACAAATCCGAGCAGATGACACATACACGTAGAAACCTGGATGTTTCCTTAAACTTAAAAATCATTTTTGGAAGCTCAGGCTGCAGACGTGATAGTGATCGACGAAAATGGAACACAATTTAATGCAAATTTTCAGTGAGCTGATTTTTTTTTTAAACTGGTATGTAAGTTTTACACAACAGTCAAGTTTTTCGAACAAGGACCGCCAGTATTTTCAATGGAATTCATCAATAAAAAGGTGTTTTGCAACAAATTGGGCAAATGAACAAAGTGCTACAGCGAAAGCAGAGAAGTAGTAGCAGGGGGTTTTCCTAAGTGTGTGGGAGTGAGAGGGAGTGGGTCAGAAAGTGAGAGAGAGTGGGCCAGAGAGTGAGAGGGAATGGGCCAGAGAGTGAGAGGGAATGGGCCAGAGAGTGAGAGGGAGTGGGCTAGAGAGTAAGAGGGAATGGGCCAGAGAGTGAGAGAGAGTGGGCCTAACAGTGAGAAGGAGTGGGCCATAGAGTGAGAGGAGTGGGCCAGAGAGTGAGAGGGAATGGGCCAGAGAGTGAGAGGGAGTGGGCCAGAGAGTGAGAGGGAATGGGCCAGAGAATGAGAGGGAGTAGGCCTAACAGTGAGAAGGAGTGGGCCATAGAGAGAGAGGGAGTGAGTCAGAGAATGAGAGGGAGTGGGCCAGAGAGTGAGAAGGAGTGGGCCAGACAGTGAGAGGGAGTGGGCCAGAGATTGAGAGGGAGTGGAGCAGAGAGTGAGAAGGAGTGGGCCAGACAGTGTGAGGGAGTGAGCTAAAGAGTAAGAGGGAGTGGGCCAGAGAGTAAGAGGGAGTGAGCTAAAGAGTGAGAGGGAGTACAGGAGTGTAAGAGAGTGCACAGGAGTTCCCACGCTTTTTCACAGAGCAGCACCAGGAGTCCCGCATTTTCAGCTCACTCTCACTGCTCCGCTTTCATGTCACGTCACAACCCCCTCCAGCTCTACACTGGAACGAGCAGGACTCTCCAGTCCCACTCCTGCCCACAGGGGTTTCTGGGAAAGGCTGAAGCTCAAACAACAAGCTTTAATCTTATCTAAAGGGCTGAGAAATTTGCATGCTTCTGATTCCGCTCTTGTCTTCTTTTCCTAAGAGTCATGAGGAAGTATGAGCAGTGTGTGGAGTCATACGTTAGTCAACAACAACAGTGGCCGGTCAAGGTTTAATCACCGGCAGGCAGTGCATAGCTGGAATAGAAGCGGGATTACTGGCTGTTTACGGTAACTGTGAGCTAAGCGCCGCAATTGGTCCGTCCCATTCTGGACCACAGCCTGGCACTGCATACTCATTTTTCCACCCAGCCCAGAGCGAGAGAGCCAGCATCTGTGACCTCCTATTGTTTCTTGGGAGCTGCATTTACTGCAGGCACAGTCTATTTGCTTAAAAGGCTAAAACTCTCCTTCCAAGCGGAGTTTTTTTTTCATTTTGGCACTTCCAGCGTGTTCCAGGACCAGAGCCAGAAAAGCAGAGAAGCGATTTAAGTGTTTAATGTGCAAATTTTTTTCTGGAAGTCACACAGCCAGAGGCATAACGTCAGAGAAGCTGTGGACTCAACACACCCCCTCGCTGCAAAGTCTGTCTGGAACACGGACCTGGAACATTCCTGGGAAAACGCGTCAGTCAACCGAGAACATTTTTCTTAAGCAGGGAGGTACCTGCCTTGGACAAATACACAAAGCTCTCCTTGGACAGAGCCCAGCTGTCATTAGGTGCTCGCTGAACGGGTTCTGTAAACCAGTATCCTGCCAAAAGCATTCTGCTAAACCTCAACATTGTGTGTCAAACCTTAACATACGCCAAGAAAGACTCCAGCAGTGAGTACCAGGCAGCAATGTGACACCAGGAGTGTGATGCTGGCATGAGGTCTTCACTCCTGGCGTCCATGTAACAGTGCCTGACGAGATCTGAGAGCGATGTGCTCCAATAACACAGTGTTAATTCCATCTGCTTACCTGCCACCTTTAATATACACCAAAGCCAAACCATATAACAGACAAACATTTCAATGCCTTAACAACATAATTGTAATCCCTGCTTTTTTCTGCCATTTATGTCAAACATTTTTAAGAATTAGACCTCTGAGTAACAGAGTGAGTAAAAGTCCCAGATGAGGCTGCATCATCTTTCTCCACAATTCAAGGTCATTCTCTCTATGATACTGCACATCCTTCCTAGCACAAGTTCTTTTATGGCCCTGTCAGGGTACTGTACCAACAGAGATGGAAGGAAACTGTGCCCGCCCCTGATTGGCTGGAGAGACATGGTGCTCATTCCTGATTGGTTGCCCCTGGTGTCATCACTGTGGAGACAGTCTGAGCAGAGCCTGGGCTCATCACCCCATCTAAGAGAAAGCAGCTGGTGATGTCATCAAGGGGTCAGAGCCTTCAAGTCCAACTCAAACAATGACCCGAAGCAAAACGCAACACCGCAGCTCTGCTGCCGGCGCACAAGCCGACTTAATCCTCCATATTAATATCAGGATATTGTCTGCTTCCTGTGAGAGCACAGACTGGAAACTGGGTGGCACCTCGTAGCAATTCAAACAAAAACAGAGAGTGGAACACAGTGACCTTGACTTACACGTACCTTCAGGGAACATCCTCACAACAAGCAGTCCGTATAGTCAGTGCTCAGTGACTTAGCGCATTTTTACAGTAAACACCCACAGATACAGCTGGACTGTGTGAAAGGTCAGTTTGACAGCAATGTGGGCTAACTACAGCAAATGATGTGGAAAACAGGAGAACAAAAAAAAAAAAAACAACACAAAATTTATCTAATATTGGTGTCTGGCTCTGTTTCAAGAATGTTATTTTTCAAGACACACGATAAGCCATTGTTACGCCACCAGCCCATAATACTCAAAGTGGCAAAACTTCCGTAGGAAATGGAAAATGGACAAAGGAGTTTAAACAAACCCATTATCCTGTCGGTTCTACAGGAAGTGGGCCATACCTGGCTGATTACCTGTGTTGTCGCCTTACCTGCTTCGTTTAATTGACGGCTAAGAGAGCCAATGAGACCCACAGAGACCAACTATGAACTTTGAACGCAATCCAATATTTCATTATGCACATTAGGTGCCTACTCACATAGGGAGCTTACCTTCAGTCAGAAGGTCCTCATTAAGCATTTTGTCAGTCTGACATAACAATGCTATAGCACATGTTGCAACTCCACAACTTCACTGCAATCTGTGTTACAGAGATGCAGAGTGCCCACACATGAGTAACTACCTGAGTAATGCTGGTTTGAGCCTCAGGCAGGGCATTGCTCCTGTACCGTGAAAAGTGTCACTGTACCATGAAAAAATATCTGTACGTTGAATTGTTATTACAAAATTATACTGGTCCTGTTGTCAGTTTGCCCTCCAAAATGCCATCTGGTCTCCAGAATTCATTGTTAAGCACAAAACTATGAGAGGATTATTCTTAAACAACTAAGGAATTCTGCCGAAGCCACACTAGCTCGACTGAAGGTTTGTAAACGTCAACCTCAAACCCACATGCTCAGATCTTGATGCCCTTCTGTCTTTCAGCCTCGGCAGTTGAGCAAAGATATAGTCGATTTTAGAACGTTTCTCGGGAAACCCAAGAAGGTCATCGAGTGCCTGACCTGGCAGGCTGGGGAACACGCAGACGCCAGGCCCGGTGTTGGGCACGCCTGTGGGCGGAGCCAGTGGGATCTGCTTCAGCCCAATCACCCCCTCCCCACCACCACAATGAGTTGGGTGAACAGGGGCAATGCGGTATGCCATCACCTCAGATGACCCCTACACTCCAAGTCAGAGGGGTTTTTATGGGGACCAGTCTGACAGCAGAATGCTTATTACATTTCATCTCCATACCACATTCTCTGACACTCCGCCACAGATCAGAATAAGGCTGTTCTGGAACGGGTGACTCTGTTACATTGGAACCTGCCACTGCGAAGGCGTCCCGCACAACACACACCGTTACCCTCCTTGACTGTCAGCCACAGATTCTACTGAGCTGTAGCTAACATTTGATAAACACACACTCGCACCAAAGACTCCTGTTCCTGCCCGGCCTTGTCCTTCATAACACACCATGAAAACAGCGAGTCTCATTCCCGCTGTTTGTGCAAAGCCCAGAATGTTTCTCTCTGCAGGAGACCAGAGAAAACGCTAATTGCTTCTAGCACATTCTAGCACTTTCCACAGGCTTCTCACAGAGAGCCTCCCCATCTCCTACCTGCACGGCCACAATTTCCACAGCGATCTCCAGCTGTTACTGCAAAATCCAGTTCGAAAAAATCTGAGGACTCTGTTCTCAGAATCGCCTCAGACAAACTGTTTAAGAGACGCTGAGAAGAATTTACAGGCCAGACAAAGATGGAAAGAAGTGCCTCAGGCTTGATCCCTCGACTGTCACAGAGATATTTACACCATCGATCCTGTTTGTTTGAAACTGGATGACGCTAATGGAGCTGACAGGAGAATGGGCAAGGACAGGAGGGTTTCAAAGTGGGGCTCTTGCCCCTTTGCCATGTGTCACGCTTCTCCCTTGCTACTGCCACACAGAAGGGCAGCCCAGCCTCTTACGTGATGGCAAAGCCATCGCAGGGTCACTCCTGTCATCATTATAAAATAAAGTTGACACGCACAGCTGGGACACACATGACACCTTCTACGCTGTTGCCAATGGCAACTAGCAGAGCCAGCGATGGTTGCAAGTGGCATACAGACCGCAGGGACAAACACAGCGTTACACTTCTGCCTAACAGGTGTGGAGGACAGTGACTGGACCACCGTCGCTATGACACCCTAGCATCAGACATGGCAAGATGTTAACAGAGAGCATAAATAAAAGTGACCCAAAATCAAGTAACAGGTGCGACCCACCTGGCTTTTAAGTAAACACAGAAGGTATTCCAAACAAAACCAGTCTGAGTACAGGATTCTGTTACAGTCAAGCATGGCGTGACCGTCTGCATGGCACACACTGGTTAAAAGAACCACGCTGGCTCATGTTGGAACCAGTGTCTCTCTCTGGGCCAGCTGTGGACAGGGAGGTGGTGGTGGGGGGGGGGGGGGGGTTTTAACCCTGGACCCTGAATATGTTGCAGCTGAAAACAGGGCCCACGCCATTATGACCCCGAAAGTTTGAAACGTTACCGGCCCCGCGTTGAGGACAA
>JABJVR010033703.1:51614-72345 GCA_025773905.1 Chitala chitala
GCGGCCCGCCGCGGGGGGGGGGGGCCGCCCCCCCCCCCCCCCCCCCGTTCTCCCTGCTCCCTGCAGATAGAGCAGCTGTCAACATGGCGCACGCCATTCTGACGCCGACATGATGAATCGTTACAGGCACAGCGTTGAGTAACAGGAAGCTACTGTCCACTCTGCTTTGGACTTGTGTTCTGGGTCTGTGTGAGTCCTGTTAGCTTGGCTCCTGTCTGCAGGAAGTGTGTGTGTGTGTGTGTGTGTGTGTGTGTGTGTGTGTGTGTGTGTGTGTCACCCACAGACCCCAGGCCTCCAGACCCCCTCTCCGTCCAGCACTCACACACATCCCTAACAAGTTTAAGCCCATTAGCAGAGCAATATTCCTTAAGTGATCAGGCACGCTGCTCTTACTTCCAGCTTCCACTCAGCACTCATCACTAATTAAGGAGGAAGGTCTACACAAAGACGTGTATCAGCTTCCTGTGGGTGACTGGACTTCCTGTTTGTAGTACTGGGAGAACGAGCTTCCTCTTGTCAGATTATCATCTCAGTAAACACGTGGTGGCTTTGCTACAGGCAGTGTTCTCTTGGGGGGGCATTTCACATGGTTAATATGGATCATCACTGAAGAGCCATGACCTAACAAAGGAACTGATTCTGTGCTATATATATAATGAGCGGTTTACTCAGTTTACAGGTGAGTCGGTGCTAATGGAACACAACTGGTGTCACCTGTTATCCCTCCTCTGTGTACAGAGTGGGTGTAGAACAGTTGAAACAGCTCCATAACTCATTTCAGAGCACTCCGTCACAGACACTCAAGTACACCACTTAGGAAAACTTCAAAATACGTAGTAGGTAAGGGAAGTGCTGAGAGCTAAATTCAGATTTTGCATCAAAACAGCTGGGCTACACACCCTCCTCACATCTCTTCTTCAGACACTGTGGAGAAGCTGGCATCCTCTTTAGCCTCTCCTGGCCTGAATGTTCTCCAGATCGTGATTACATCTCTGACCTTCAGCGCTGTCGATCGTGGGATACGACCACGAACTTGGGCTCCGGTTTCGCCTCAAGGGAATGGCCACGCTGTCTCGAATCAGGGGCCAGGACAGAGGCAGCGTGTTCCCAGAAGCGGGTCAGAGCATCACGCAGACACGGGTCAGAACAATAAGGGAAAGACTCAGTGACGAACCAAGGGAGCAGTGGTGGGGAGGGGGGGTTCTGGATGCTTCTGCAGCTATCTGTGAGTCAGCTGCTTGGCCTGGTGGTGTGAAACTTTCAGAGGTGTGAATAAGCCCCCGCCCCACCCATCTGCCTCCATGAAAGCCAACTGGTGGATGTCAGCGGGAAGACCAGACAGTCCATGCGAAACAGACGCATCAAATATGCCAGTAAATCTCCTCGACTAGGCGTCTGGCTGTCGCTCCAGTGGGTTAGGGCAGGACCACACAGAGCCAGGGCTGACAGGTCTGTTTGGACCAGTGCTGCACCTACTCACACAGCAATGTATACACACACACACACACACACACACACACACACACACACACACACACAGAGCCAGAGCTGACAGGTCTATTCGGACTTGCACTGCGCTGTACCTATTCACACACATGCCATGTCGTAATCCAGTTGGCATGTTGTGTTTATACAAGCTTGGATGAATGAGCACCTTGTGACCACTGCTTCTGTGGACGATGGAGGGTGTTAGACAGCAGCATGAATCAGCAAAGATGCTATCACTTTGTCCAGATGGTAGGCAATCTCAGATGGTAGGCAATCTCAGATCCCCCCACTCCTTTATAGTGGGAGAAGAAAGAGAAGGAACCCCACCCCCTGGCAGGCAGCTTTTTTCTGGTGGGGGAAGGGTTACCCCCCCCGAACACAAGCAGTCAGAGTGAATAAAAAAAGCAAGGTGCGCTGACTCACACTGTAGATACATTAGTCTGTGGCCGCTGTCAGATTTTTAAATAGCTCCTGAGGACACACTGAAGTGTGGATTTCACTCTCACCTGTATCTGAGCATGCGTCAGTACCGAGTACTGCAACACTGCAGGGGGGGCACACAGGGAAATGACGAGGGGGTTCACCTTGGCTTTTTATATGTACAGTACATGCCTTTGTAATAGCTGGCTGTAACAACAAAGTAGTGTTAAGTTCTCTTACTGAATGCCTGAAACACACACATACACACACACGAACACACACAAAGCAAATACAGGACACACTGTAGATACACCTGTAACTGTAATTTCTGCCAGGTTTTATCCATAACTCTGAATAACAAACATTACAATTAGAACAGCTTGCCAGTTTTCTCGCATCTCACCCTTAACAAAGATTTAACAACTTTATTTGTATTTTTATATTTTACGCTTTATATGTTTATCTAGCGTTTCACAAGAAATGCAGATGTTCCTAGAAATTAATTTCATAAAAAAACTTGAAATACGCACCAAACTTAAATCATGAAATGACTAGCACTGAAGTGCAGCGTCCGGAAGAGCCCAACGGTCTACCAGTCAGGTATCCCAGACCTTTTCACCAGTCCATTCAGAACTAAATTGTTTCAGCTCAGCACCAATATAGTTTCAGAGCCGATTCTTCTGGCCTGTTTGTTCATGAACGTCAATAACAGCCCTAAATGTGTGCCGGCGTTCCCTTTCAGCACCAAGTGCTGTCCTGGTGTGACCACATGGCCAGCATCCAGACATTCGGCCAAAATAAGTTGGACAAAGGAACATGGGTTTATTTCTAGAGGAGAGTGGAAAGTACATACCCTCTGCCGTGGTCAGCAAACGAGTCGTGTGTGCTATTAAGACTGTGCACCTATGGAGGACACCTGTACAGCTGAGCTGTGAGACACTGGGACAGGGATCACAGTAAACTAGTCGGCTTGCTACTTTTCCATGCCTGTGTGTGTGTGTGTGTGTGTGTGTGTGTGTGTGATAGACAACATTGGGTAATAATGCATTATCTCAAATAAGGGTAAACTACTGGCTATGGTGTTATCACAAATCAATAATTTAAAGGCACACATTTTACTGTATTTTTAGTTTATAAATATGCTCTTGGAAAAAAAAATAAAACTGGTACTCCGGGTATGTGTGTATTGTAAAGTAGCACAGTTCATGGAAGCTGTTGTCCCCCCCTCCCCAAACCCACAGCTGTAGAGCAAAAGTTCACTTCAGTATTTAGCCATTAGAGCAGCAAACACACCCGTTTCACCTCAGGTTCCTGTGACGTCATCTTCAGCAGAGCTTCCACACACAGAGAGGCTATGAAATTAACCACTGACCTTCTGATGCAGAACCAGTGCAAAGTCCAGGCTAACTGGACAGTGTGATGCGTCACCATAGCAATGAAGAGCCAAGCTCTTTAATATGCATCATTTTCACATGACACCAAGCGTGTTAGACACACCCTTCACTGGAGTACAGCCATAAGCGTGACACTAAAACAGACACCCTTCGCTGGGGTACAGCCATAAATGTGACCATCACAGGAGAATGTCTCAGCACACAAGCATTTTTCTCAGTTAATGCTACATATTCTCCCACTGACACAAGCAAAGCTAAGCTGCATAACATTTTTGAACGAAACTCCCAGCCCCGCCAGCTCCACTGAGAACTGACCCCTCTTTGACCTGGAGTCTGGGTGCCTCTTCTTTGCCTGGAGGCACATGGCAGCACATGGTACTAGGGCACCAGCCCCAAGGCAAGGTCACCACATTAAGTCTGTGACCTTCCTGTTGGCATTTCTTTGGCATTTTTTTCAGCACAGACTGTACCTAGTCCCCTTGCCAGGCCACAGAAGCGCTCCTCGAGAGACATATACTTCCTCAGTGCCAACGAGCAAAACGTTCCCAGTACACGGAACAAAAGCAGGCTTATCTCCATCAGATCATCTCTGCGTTTATCTCTGTCCTTATATGTAACCACTTTCTATAAGTTCTTATATACATATAAAAACATCAAACAAGCACCTTATACAGTATAGCAACGATCACCTTTGATCCCCCTTTGACGAACCCACAAAAACATTCTCTGGTTCCAAATGATTCCAAAGGTCTCAGTTTGGAATGAAACATGTGGAATACTTCTGAAGCAACACTGCCTTATTATCTTCAGCGCGTGTGTGTACATGGCAAACAATCCTCGGTGAAGACCACGTGGAATCAGTGCAGAGGAAGATATCAGGGTGGCGCTCTTTATCACCCTCGCGCTGTGGACACGAAATAAAACAGCTCACAAATACATATAATGCTCCGTTATAAAAACCCTTACAGAAGAACACATTTAAAGTATTTCTGCTTATGCTGTTGCTCTCAGTAAAGGCTAACTGTAGGCCATATGGACATTTCTAGGTCAGCAGCTGTAACTTGAAGTGTTTTATAACCTTGAAAACACACTGGGCACACAAACAAGTCAGCTGTGTTTATACTGGAACCCTGTTTTCTGGAGAGTAATACTCAATATGCAAGGGAAAACAGAAAGGTTTGTAATAACATCTAGCGTGAGACAAACAGCGCTGAAATCACGGAGCAGGTACGTTAGTACCCTTCCAGGCATTTAAGATAGTGTGTGTCCAGCAGGACACTTGTGAAGCTTTGAGGGGTGTGTAACAGCTGGCTCAGCTCCCACAGCGTCTCTGACTCATGCTGAAAAAGCGAAAAGCCTCTCTGCCCTGTCATCCTCCTGCTGTCACTTTCCCTCCTTTCCGTTGTTATTGTGGTCTTTGCAAGTCCCGTCCCGCCCCTGCTCCTCGCCCCACCCCCCGACCCTTATTGGTGCATTCACATCCTGCCTCTGGGCACTGCTGAGGTGAGGTCCTGCCTTTAACCCGCTAATAACAGGGCAATGTGGTCGTCTGCGGTGTGAAAACAGGTGCCCGTCGGCACTCCTCTCTCTCAACATGTTCATTCAGTGCACAAACCCCTGGGGTGTCTTCACTACAGTCAGCAAACGCTTTCCCTCCCAGGCCACCCATTGCCCCTTTCCAATACTCACTGGGGTGTCTCCTGTTTTCTCTCCTCTCAGACCCCATCCCACCCCACCTGGACTGTCAATTACAACAGAGTGCCTTTTCGCCCCCCACGCAGTTAAGGATAAGGATGAATGTGAACTAAATCGGTGTACTCTGGTCCCTGTTCAATTACCAATAATAAATAACACACTAACTAGCCCTTTAAATACTCCAACTAAAAGCACTAACTAAATAACATATTGACGCTAAATTTAAAAGGATAAAACACAGTAAGAATAGAATGAGAAGGATGAGATTAATAATCTGATTCGCCAGTCCCAGACTGCACGTTATGAGCTCAAACCTAATCTTGTTTCTTAGATACACTCCAGGCGGAGTGGAGTAAGGTCCTCATCTTTGAAGATGCATGATTAGTTCTTCCTCCTCTCTGTCAGCTCATCTTCCTCACTCTCACATAGCTGCCGACCTACCTTAACATACCTTTGTTTGCACTGTGCTGTCCCAAGTGTCCACTGAAAAAATATAAGAGGCATGCTGAACTTTGACCTTAACACTGTTTGATTTCCCACACCGAGAACAAAGCGAGTGGTTATGCCACAAAACCTGAACCCGACTTTCACACAAAATTTACATTACGCAGGCTGAAAAATGTTGGATGCCTCAAACTGGACATTACGTCCCAAGTGCAAGACCCCCAGACCATTTGGCAAGAAATTAAAAAAAACGTCCAGATCAAACACACGGTGACGGACCTTTGAAGTGAGGATGATCACATTAAATGTGACTTTGGCCCTCTGTGTGTTTCACTTACACAGGGCTGACTTACTGAACACAGTACCGAGTTAATGTAAACAGTGTTGACATACACAGTGCTAAGTTACTGTACACAATGCTGACTTACACAGTGCTAAGTTACTGTACACAGTGCTGACATACACAGTGCTAAGTTACTATAAACAGTGCTGACTTACACAGTGCTAAGTTACTGTACACAGTGCTAACATACACAGTGCTAAGTTACTGTAAACAGTGCTGACTTACACAGTGCTAAATTACTGTAAACAGTGCTGACTTACACAGTGCTAAGTTACTGTACACAGAGCTCACTTGCAGTACACTACTCTACATCTTTAAACTTTTCATTGCATATTCTAGGTGCTTTCAGGCTGATTTCCTGCACAGATGTTAAGCAGAAATGAAAATGAAAGCCACTGTGCTCAGCACATCTTAATATAGCACTGGGGTCTGCAACCTTCACTATCAAAAGAGTCCAAAAGAACCTCTCCCATTAAAAGGAATGCTATTGCAGAGTGGCGGATGAGCCGCAGGTTGCCAATCCCTGTTATAGCAGGAGCAGAGACTTTAAGAGCTTCTATGAGGTCAGAACCCAGGGGCCGTGCTGTCAAGGACCTCCGAATGTCTATCCGAGTGCCTGAAAACAAAGAAACTTCTCAGCATTTCTCCGTTAGGCTCTTTCCACACTCTGCTTCAGCTCCCCTCTTTCCGCTGTCCGTTCCAAACACACGGAATGGGAGGAATGTTTGAGAAAACTGGCTTCTGATAGACGCAGGCATGTAGAGGGCTAGTTCTCCTGGCCCGGGGAGGCCGCTGAGACGGGAAAGCGAATGAACTCGGTGCAAACAGAAAAGCCAACTTGCTACAGAGACCATAAAAGCTGGAGATGTGGGCGTGAGCTGAACAGAAAGCCAAGCCATTACATAAGGACGCCTGAGTGTTGGCATGCACAGCTGAAATGCCGTTGAACCCCCCCAACCCACGACAGCCCATCCACCACCAAAAAAAAAGGGGTTCAGCTGGGACAGCTGGTGATTTAGCAAAAGATTTCCTGCCTGCTTGGCGATTGGAGGTAGGCATCTGGAATGTTCTGCAAACTTCAGTGCGATACTGATTATCCATTTGATCAAATTAAACCCAGACATGAGCACTCGCAGATCAGACCACCATCGGGGGAGATGGTAATTCCCCATGAAGCACAGGGGTGTGACTCACTCAGCTTGGTAACAGTAATATGAATCCCCCACCAATTCCCCAGCCACGCGTCCTTTTATCTACCCCGCCGCATTAAAAGAGTGCTGAAAGACTTCAGCAGACCCCACGCTCACCACTAAACTTTCGTCAGCAGAGCTCACCTGGTGACATATGTAAGTGGCAGTGTCCTGTTTCCATGCGCAGCACACGTAAGCGTGACGACAACATGGGCGGTCACACGAGCTGCACGGCGTGCACCAGGAAATGCGTCCTACCAATACACAGGAGCTGTAAATATGTCTGCTTGTGTTCAGGAGTGTCACACTGCTGGAAGTTCTTCTGCCTGCAATTGTGGAGGTCCAGCCAACCAGTTTGCAATCCCCTTGGCCCAGCGGACTCTCAGAACCACTTCTCTAGTATTCTAGTATTTTGAGCTGCGGCCTATGAAGTTAAGTAAACCTCACGGCACCAGTACATACATTACTCACTTCCTGTACAGGGTGGAGAAAATCTGGATATGAATTGGACTTTAGGAAAAAGCAGGATAATCCCTGCAAAGGATGTCAGGAACAGATGAGTGTACTGGTAGGGGTTCCATGACCTTCAAAAAGATCAGACTTCTTTGTCCGGTACTGGAAGATTACTACTTTAGTCTTACACGCAGCACTTTCACAGGGTTTCGTGGAACAGCGAAAGGGTTTTACTGTAGCCCACAGTGACACCTCATAAGACAGCTCAGAGATCGCACATGGCATTGGTGTCCTTTCGGAGCCTACAAGTTACACAGATGCGGATCAACACTCAGCAGACACAGCAGTGCTCGTGATTTGGTTGACAACAGAACACCCACCAACGACCCCGTGGAAACACATAACATCCGCCAGGAACATATTTGATGTGTACTGACATCTGTACATGCATGATGAATTTCCGGATAAAGAAATACATACCTATGGTGACCTGAAGATTTGCAGTCTCTTTAGTAAACTGAGCATTAAGGCTCTGTGATTATAGCATAAGGGCAGCACAAAACATAGTAACTAAGACATTTGTACACCTGTCTTACCTCACATAGGATAGGGCAGACTCCTGTCTATCCTACGTACAACCGCTGGGTCCAGTTCTTGGGGTTCACGACTCCACTGGCTAAGCACAGCTGAAGCGTTTACCTTCCTGCTCCAGGGGGTTTAACAGGGACACCCAGGACATCCAGTGTAGCTCTGTTGGCCTTTCCTTTTTCCAAAAAAACATGCTATGTGAGAGAGCTGCACTTAACTACGTTGAAGAGCGTGCAAGCTGTTCTCCACAGCAGGGCACCCTAGCGGCACTGCTAACCCAAATCAGAACACATAGCCTGTGTCTGGAATCTCCTAGCTGCTCACTCCACAGCGTGGTGTAAAATCCCAATGCTGAGACAAACAACAAGCTCAGTGTTGAATATAAAAACGTGTGCAAAGAACAGACTGTTCTAGCAAAGTACACGGCAATGCTGCCAGAGTATGGTCCAAGTAGAGCCTGAGTATGGCCTTAGTACAGCCAGAATACGATCCAAGTACAGCCAGACTCCAAGTACCGCCTGAGTCCTGTCCGAGTACTGCTTGAGTGTGGCCTGAGTACAGCCTCAGTATATGGACACCAAGCCAAGGGCTGTTGTCCTGTCAGATACTTCAGAAATGGTGGTTACACAAGCAGTAATGATAAACATAGATTTGTTTCTTCAGCCTAAAATCAACGTTCCCAAAACGATAAGCAGTGACTTCCAGGAAAAGCTGCCTCCATTTTACCACGACACTCTGAACCCTAGGACTTTAACAGAGGTGTGTGTTTGTGTATATACACTACAGTGTATCGTATATAACCATAATACAACGGGCTCTACAGCACGTCATATTCTTGCAGCATTGACGTATCAAAAGGTCCGGTCTTTCAACAGGAACTGTTACTATTCTGGGAACGAATATTATAACAAACACATTTCGGCTACATTTTAAATAAAACAGTTAAGAAAATTTGGAAACACTCTGAGAAACAAAAATTTTAAAATTCAAAAACAAACCAAGATGTGTATTTTAAATACACAATGTTTCCAAAATAAAATTAATACAACCAGGATGCCAATAGCTGATTTATCTTTCAAAGGCTGTAACTTGTCAGTTTGCAGTTAATTCAACGTTACGAAATTAAAAATGTCTAGTTCGGACAGACGTGACAGGTACCTGAGTGGGGGTTGGGAGAATACAAGTATTCTCTAACTCTTAGCGATAAAATAAAAATTAAAAAAAAAACGAATTAAACAGCCTCGTGCTATAAAAAAACGATATTTTACCGATTTCACTTAAACGTTTTTATGTCTGGGAAATCTAATCGTACGGTTTTATTAATACTGCCTTTCTAAGGCATGGATAACACAGAGGTGCAGAAGACGCAATACATATTTCCTCTCGATTTAACCTTCTTTAGATTAATATAAACACATAAACCAGCCATGCAAAAGCGTCACATGCAAGTCAGTTTACCACTGGTTTTATTCTGCATCATTTTACAATAACAAAACAAATACACGATGAAGGGATGAGGGGGAAAATTACGGGGAAAACCTTACCACTTCTCCGTTTTGGTACACTTCTTGCGTTACCACGTACAAATTATTCCATTTCTTACGACGAAATCCCCTGGAAAATGGCAATAAACGGACTTTTACATTCAGCTGACTGCCGACCTCCTTCCATGTGCTCAGGACAGCACGCGCTCAGTGGAACGTGCTGCATACAGTCGGATACAGTGAGTGACGTCATGGTTCCGCTGCGCGGCCCCGGCCGCTGGAGGATCGCGCCGCGGGACTGGCGCTGAGCGCAGCTGCACCGTCGGAAAGCGGAAAGTTGCGTCTGGGGCATTGTTAGTGAGAGCGTGGCTCTTATTCAGTGTATTTCTAGTGTTTTACCTTCTTCGGGGACAAGCAGCCTATATTTCGGTTATCAAGCCGTGCTGCATGCAGTGAGCATTGCTGTAGGGCACGCTGTGGTAAACTTTTATGGACACACGGGTAAATGTTATTTGCAGGGGCGTCATGCACAATTTTTTGAGAGATCGCAGTGTCTATATAAATTCCTTTCATATTGAATATCAAAAACCGATCGGAAAAACATAACTGAGCAGGCACGTGCCCCCCTCGGTTTAAATGATTCTGGTTATTTGATTGAGGATAAAATTGTTGCATTCGTCCTCAGTTTAAGCGTGATTTTTTTATTACCTGGATTTTGCTCTTTTCATTTGTAGACGCATGAGAATGTCAGTAATTTATTAGGAGAAACAGGCTTATATCTGGAGACAAAGGTGACTATGCGTTTCGACTCAGTGTTTTATTCAAATATAATAGTACAAATTCTCAGTCCGTTTTACAGTTCAAATACACTTTGTCCCGGACACACAGCAATTTCACTTATCTTGCCACGCCTGAGACATGAAGTATTTACCGGTTTTATGACCGCAGATACACTTTGTTGCTTTGGGCAGTCAAACTGCCCTCCCACCCCACCACACCCCCAAAAAAGGAATCCAAAAAGTTCCCCTCAAAAAAAAAAGGTCACAGTTCCATTATACCCATTGTGTATTTGTTGCTTACAATTTGTTGCTTGTTACACTCATTTCTGCACATATTGCCTTAGGTGTCGTGCAAAAACAGCAAAGGTTTGATTTTGACTCAGTCACTCTGGCATCTAAAAGTGTAACAAATTAAATGGATGTGAATATTAAAACACGATGCACGAAGGGACAGTTGGAGCAGTGGGACCGCAGACGTGGTGCGCATCGGAAGGTCAGGCACCGTACATGGCTGCAATTACATGCTTTTAGCAGATGCTGCCTGAAGGCATAGTGAAACAGAATCTGGGGGATTAGGCAACATGCAAAGTTGGACTCCCAGATTCACCCTTTCTGTACCTAGCAAACTCCAGCTGTGCAGCTGATGCTGCTCCTCCCATCCGACAACCCTTTCAAGGTGAGGGTGCTCAGTCTTGCCCACACTTGCACAGGGAGATGGAACGGATGAGGTAAAATATCTGCCAACTCACTATAGATGAGTTCTAGATGTTCAGGGGAGGTGCGTGATGCTAACATTGTCCAGCTCTCAAGGAGCCTAAAGCCATCTCAGACCTGGAGAGATTCCCTGAGGAGGCACAGCCCTCTCCAAACACTGCCTTAAAAGTGAAACCCCTAAGAATTGCAGGTCAACAATGGTGTATTTCAGTTGGGGTCCCTTCAGTTCTGCATGAAAAGCTACACTGTGAGTGATGTGGATTGAATGTGCAGTGATTGGCTACAATTAGCCCCATGTTAGTTGCATAATATACAAAAGCTGAAAAAAAAAAAAAATCAGCTAACTAAGGAAGTAAATGAAGACACAAAAAAAAAAAAAAAAAAAAATACAAGCTCAAATTTTTTACTAAAATTAACTGGTACCACTGAACTGGCATGAGAACTAACACTAAAGACCTCGTATCTAAGCTCTGCTTGAAGTGAGGTGCTGGTGACTGCAGTTTGAAAGCCAACCAGGGACATTTCTAGAAGTACAGTCTGTCTAGAAAGGTTGGAATACCAAGTAAAAAGTCAAAATGAGATTCATAAAGAAATGTATTTGGATTCAAAAAACATCAAACTGTAAAATAACCAGTTTAGAAATCTGTACATAATTGACACAATCACATAAAAACAAATATCAAAGTTGAGGCTGATTAATTACCCAGCCCTTAAATTTAATAAAAATAAAGTACTTAAATAAATTTCTACTTCAAACTGAGGCAGTTTAGACGTTGAAATCGGTGGGATTTCAACCCAAGGTTGTGTGGAGGACCTCAAACTCGAACATCTGTATTCGCATGCAACTCTGCAAGACAGTCTATAAGGCCGTGGAGTCTGGTCAAAGTGAGCCTACAGGTGAGAGTTCCTCAGGTGTTCCAGTCTGTGTCGGAGCTGCTCGCAACGCTTACGCAGCTGCTCCTTCATGGAGAGCAGCTTCTGCTCCTCGCGCTGCATGCTGTAGATGCACTCTGTGGCTTTCTTCAGGATGACCACCTTGGCCGCCTTCTCGTTGTTGGCCACCTCGGGGATCTCGTCCCTCAGAGCAAAGAAGCTGAGCTTCAGCTCATTCCGCCGTTGGCGCTCCAGAACGTTGTGAGTCCTCCTTTTGTCGTTGTCCTCCGAGTCCGACGTCCGCGGGCTCGTGCACTTGCGGCCACCCGTTGACTTGTGCCCCCTGCCGCTGCCCTCAAACTTCACCCGCTTGACTGCCGGCTGCTCACCCCTAGTGGACGGGTGAGCTGCATAGTTGTGTTGGTGGATGGGCACGTGGCAGCGCTTCAGAACCAGTGGGCTCTGATGGGGTCTGCCTGGGGCTCCCGTTCTGCTGGCTTCTGACCTTCTTGCCGTCTTTCTCTTCTCCACTGTCACAACATCAATTTCTTCATCTTCTTCCTCGTCATCTTCCTCCTCCTCCTCCTCATCATCGTCGTCATCATCATCGTCTTCTGTATCAAGGGAGAAAAAAAAAAAAATTAATGACAAGCTATCCATTAAAGCATCTGCATTCCTCAACTCTACACTAACAACAAAACCGGGTCAAGTCTTGCCAGAACGCAAAGCATGCAGCGCCAAATTTCAGGAAAAGCCTTATGCAAGTAACCCACGCGTCACACCGACAGGGCATCAAGACAGACGCGACCGTGACATCCCGCAGGACTATTCAAAAAAAATTCCTTGCGCGTTAATACCAAGTACTATACATATGATGGCTAAACAGCTCATCGTTATCAGGGGACGCTCCAAGACGGAAGACATTTACGTACCCGAGTCACTGTCGCTGCTACTTCCACTGTTCGGTGGCGTGTCCAAAGGCACCGTTAGAGGCGCCGACTGCAGCGATGCCTTGCTGGGCTTGGCGTTCTCCGGGAGCGGGTACGGGAAAACTACAGACGGGTCAATGCATTCCGTAGCAGAAGTGTTAAGATCCTGCAGGTAGGTGCCATTTGGGTCCACCCGGCTGCGGCTGAACTCCGTGCACTCGCTAGATGCGGATTCCCTTCGTGCAGCCTGCAGGGAAGCCAGTCTCTCGGAGACGACCTTCTCCAGCTTCGCAGCGGCCGAGAACCCACTCCACATGCAATCCTGAATGATCATGGACTGGAGGAAAGACTGAGAGTAGTCCGCGTCGCAAATAAAGCTCTGGTTGACCACGTCGTCCCCGAGAAACTCGGTCACCATTTCCAGCTGATCCGCCGTGGAGGGGAACATGCTGGACAGTGAAGGCCGCCTGCTGGGGGAGAGGGGCGGCGTGGGCAGTAGCTCAAATTTCTTCCAAATGTCCTCGCTGGGAGCCGGCGGCTGCAGCTGGCTGTGCTGCTGGTGATAGAAGTCCTCTTCGCAATCGAAGAAGTACGGCTGGATAGAGTCATAGTCGTAATCATAATTTTTACTAGCCATAGTGGGATTCAGCGGCATTTTCGGTGCCTGGAGGAAAATACACGTGGGAAGAAATTAGCTGAAAATGTCAAAAGGGAGGAGGAAGGAAAAAAAAAAAAAAAAAAAATCACCGTCCCATTCGCCAAAGACACCCACAATACTGGAGTTTTAAAATTAAAATCGTCGCAGTTGCAGTTTTGGCGATGCGTCCAAACAAGCAAAAACGCAGGCGAGTAAGTACACCAACATCAGTACGAAACCTTAAAATCACGCAGTCATCTTAATTAGAATTTGTCATCAACTAATACAGTAACTGCCATCTACCAAAGTCTGCATTACGCAGTTACCGGGGTTAGTACCAAATAAGCTCCAACCGGTTTAAAGAAATACATGAAAGCATGCCAAAAAGGCAGCTGTCAGTGCACAAAAATTACCGGCATAAAAATCCGGCAAAGTACTTAACCACAGTCGCTCTTGTCCTATTATCATTCAATTTGACAAATGACTGAATGTCTTAACTTTTATAGGCATTGTATTTAAATACCATGTGAACCTAAACAATTTTTATAGGCATTTCAATAAAGGATTCTTACCGTTTGAGAGGTCAGACGGAAAAGAAGCGTGTCCGATGAAGGAGCAGTAGTAGGAGTATTTATAAATAAAAGGGAGCTGTATTCCAGCGTGGAGGTGCCCGTGTGTAAAAGTCCGCACGCCGAACCTGCGCTATTTGCACGCGTTGCGCTTCTACGAGCGCCGCTCGCCGCCCGTCATTAAGGGCAGGAATAAGAGCTGCCGCTCCCGCGGGCTTTAATACTACTCACTCGGGCTTTTTTTTTTCACGCGTATCCCTCCGCGTACGCTTCCCGCCACGGCCGACGTTGCGCAGTAGCGTAAAACTTGAACAACACGCCCTCTCTACTATACCGTAAAAATTGTAAAGGAGTGTTGAGTGTACTTGAGGATTATAAGATCTGGACCTGCGCGGATTTGAAGAGTGGTTAAAATGCGCACTATTTTATGTGCGCGTTCTTTAGTAATGGGCGGGGCTGTAGTACCCAGGATTCACATTCACTACAGCCTGACAGAGGAGATTAAAGGAGTGGAGTGCAGGCGAAGTAGTGCCGTGCTGATGTAGTGCACAGAAGAGAGGGAAGGGGTGGTGCAGATAAGAATTTGGGTCGGTACTATCAAGCACTTGTCATTTCAGACGTTATAGCGACCCGTTTTCTTAAATTTAACCAGAAACGTATTGGAAAATGAATTGTACACATTGTATGCAATTGTAGGGTTTTTGTTCCAACTTTAGAAGTACCACCGGCAAGAGACCCTCATCTAACTGTCATTTAAGCGGTGCACTGCAGTGATATTTAACGTTTTGCTGTACCATCAATGCCTTTGGAGCGACCGTATCAGCACACTATACTGGAGCTTGCGGTTTAGTAGAAACGTGCGTTTGGGGCGTGATTAGGAACGCCCCACACACGCGGCTTTCTAAACAGCAGCTGGTCCCCGTGTGATCGACACAGTTAAGGGTACTCCAGTATTTTGAATGTGAACGCGCCGTTTATGTGCACGTTCGTTAATGTACTGTATGTTGTGAAAATGCTCTAATTAGTTAATTGAATGTTACTCATCAGTGACTCAAAAATTAGGTCACATAATATCACACATGGGAGTTTATATAGGGTGCTATTCATTTGATGTTGTAATCTTCTCTATTGCTCACACGTGATTCAAACGTAACGCATCGATGAGTATGTATATTGTGTTTTTCATTAACCAGTAACTATTTTAAATTATTTTCGGGAAGAATTTTTGTGGGTTATTACTTCACACATCAGTTCTTCTATTTGGTGTCATAAATAATCTGGGGTTGTGTGTCCGAATAGATGCCATCCACTTTAAAAGTATATGCTTAATAAATGCCTTTTACGTAACTCCTTGTTAGTGAAATAAAGCGATTACCAAATCCCACTGGAATATTGAAATTTTGATCTACGCCAACCTTTTGTAGCGCAACAAACAGAAAGTTGTGTGAGCGCGCCCTCTACCGTTGAAAAGGAAATCTAGAACGTTATTGAACACTTTGTTGCAGATATAATTTGTATAAAAAGCGAAGGTTCACTGGTATATGACTATTGGTGCTGGGTATGTAGGCATTAGGGAACGGGCATAAATTGTATACGTTTTTCTGTATCCTGTTGTTTGTACACCTTTAAACGTCATCACGTGGTTGTGTAATATGTTTCATTTTCTTCAATGAAATGTGTAGGTGTAAATAGATAGTCATTGAGTACATATACATGTTATCATACATACCTGTTGCAACAAAATTTGTTCTCTGCATTCAACTCTTCTCTTGGGAGAGCAGTGGACAACCATGTGTGGCACTCGGGGAGCTAGCATTTGAGTGTCTTGCTCAAGGAGATGCCTGGTGGCTGGGCAGGGATTCAAGCTGGGAGACTTCTGCATTCCAGCCTAACATTTTACCCATTCAGCCAACAGGCCTCTAAAATATCCCATCATTCAATCTGACATTTATATGCAATGTGTGAAAATGTGAGGAATTGTCCTAATGGATGCCCCTCCTTAGGTGCTGTAGAAGAAGCCCTTACAGTTGGAACTAGATAAACTTGATATGGCTTATGGGTGTCTTTCTGGTAAAAAAAAATAAAAAATAAAAAATAATGAAATCATCTCCCTTCCAAGTGAGAAAAGATGAAGTGTCTTTGTACATGTAATGAAACAAAATAGTTGTAATTGGGGATAAAGACTACTTCACCATATGTAGCATACCATTCTGCTGGGGGGTATGACTTGCAATAGCTGTCCTTTTTATTTATTTATTTTTTGCCCCTGCCCTTCAGACTGCCTGATTCTACCACTGCACACTTTATCCTGTCTGCCTTTTCCCACCTCCACGCTCAGTATCTGCCCAGTTCTGCTCTCACCAGCACTGATCCTGTCTGCCGCTGTAATGTGTCGGCCCAAGATTCACATCACAGACATGTCTGCACTCTTCACAGGAGGGCAGATAAGGTAAGCATAGAAAACGCACCTTTAAACAAACGGGCAAGTCTGTTTTATTATGAAAATATATGAATAAGCCTAAAATGTGCAGATGTTTTCTCCCTATGTATGAATTCTTTTCTTAAACATTGCAATAGTATTTTGTTTGTATCTCAGATCCTTAAACATAGTCAGTAATATTAATGTTGAGCTGTTTAAACAGCTTGTTTTTATCCACCCAGGGACACAGGAACAAAACAGATGGCCTTTTCTCATAACGGTTTTCTTTCGACAATTTATAAAAATGATGCAGAGATATTTCTGGATCTTGAAGGCAAGTAATTGTGGGGGAGGGGTGTCTGGATGAAGGTCAAACCTGTGCACGTCTTCTACTTGCCCCACAGGGAGATAAAGTTATTCCTTTCCCCATCTGTGACCCAGCTGTTGGTCTTGGTCTTCCCTCCTGGAGTGCGTTTGTAGAAGGAGAAGGTGAAGATGGCTTTGGTTGACATCCCACCTGTATGTGCGCAGCTCTTTACGACAGTTTGTCATATGCATGACCAGCCAAGCCGATCTTGTTAATAAAAAGTGGTCTGGAGAATAAAAGAGGAGAAGCAGGACCGTGCCACTCATGTTCAGTCCTCTCCATACGTCCAGTCTCACTGCATTCTCAAAGGTCTGACCTGCCGCTGCTCTGCGGGTATGTCTAAGTTTGAGGTCCAAGTCGTACTGAGTGTCTCTCTGAGAATGACTCAATTATCTGTCTGTTGTGAAGAAGACTGTGTGTAGACTGAAAGCAGGGTGACACGTGTGTGGGACAGAGCCCTGAGGGCCACCGCAGCCCTCTGCACTGTTGAGGTTAGCCCAGAGGCGATAAAAGGGGCACAGCAATGACCGCATGAGAACTGCTGCGGTACAGCTGCTTTTCAGCCAATGGGAGCGCTCGGAATGTTCCTCATTTCCAGCTTTTGTACACATGAATGCAGCTATACTGTTTTTGGTTGTTTGTTGTAGCCACAGACAGACCGGAACTAATCATTTTGCATAACTGAGTAATTTATCGGTTAAAAACAATTTGTGATCTGGTAGAAAGGTTTTCGATTAAGTGAGCAGCCTCTTCTGTTAGCTTACTTTATTGGTAAACTGTAAAGCAAGGCATGATGCGTGTCTCCGATTGCGTGACGTGCGGCTGTGATTGATGGCCCTCCATCTTCTCTCATTTCCATGTGAATGACAGCGAGAGTGACTGATGAAGACCCTAACTCATCATCGATCCAGCTGTCTTCACATGAGTGAAAGTTGGGGCTTCTGAGTAGCACCGTGTCACATTCGTCAGTCTCCTTATTCGGGGATTGCCTGGGGGCAGTTCCGTGGACAGATGTTTGAACAGATGTACATTACACGGTTCTTCTGCAGTTCCTTTTACTTTCTCTGGACTGTCATTGAGATGTGAAAGCAAAAGTACAGCTCTGTTTAATTTGAGGCCCCAGAGGTGTGTTTACCAGCCCCCCTGCAAGTTTTTGGCAGAATGAATTGGAAGTTGGATTGTTTTTTAAATTGTATTTCTCCATATATTTAAAGTAGTGATCAGATTCGTTTGCCGTTCGATAAAAATGTACCATTCCAAATGAGTTGATTCAAATGTATATTAAAACGTTTATGTGGAACACATCCCTTTGTGGACTCTCCCTCTCCATTGCTGCTGGTTTTATTAATGGATGCGACCAGGCATACCGATGCAGTGTCTGTCAGAGCTGTTCAGCCAGTGGAGTAAATAAACTGCTTCATGGCTGCATTGGTTAAAATGAGTGCATGTGGCGGGCTCCGGCGCATGCCCTGCCCGGCCTGGCGTTGGGGAGAGGCAGCCAAGAACATGACTCTGCCCTTTGACATGCATGGCAGGAACGCTGAGGGGCGGGTAACGACAGTGTCAGTGACAGGCCCCCTGTGCGCTGATGGGACTCGTCTCCTAGTGACGACCTGCTCCGGACTCCTGCTGAGCTGCCCTGCGCTGAGCCTGCAGTGTGGGACCCAGAGAGCACGCTCGTGGTCTGATTCATGTCTGCTGGAGCGCTGACAGCCCCTCCGCCTTCGGCACCGGTCCTGGGACTGAAGTGTTTGCATTTATCAGCTACTGGGGCTTTCCAGCGAAAGCCAGGCTGGTGGTAGCCGACACAAGGCCATGTTTAGTCATGAAAACACTCTGAGGGTGGGGGTGGGGGTAAAATTGAAACTTGTGTCCCGGCCATGTGGGTAGCAGGTTTTGGAGGGAAGCCTGGAAGGGCGCAGTAATGTGATCTCAGAGGCGAATACAGTATGCTCTGCTCCATGTGCCATGCAGTTGTCCTCATGAGTCAGGGCGTGCTGCCTCCGTCGCTCGGAGCCCTTGCAGGTCCTGCCACCGTTGTCGCTGGTGCTGAAAGGATGCCTAGGCAGACCACGCATGTGGTGGAGTGATACCACACCAGAACCTAGCAGAGTAACCCCACAGGCCACGGCACTTGTGCTATTTAAACTATATATAATCATGTGTCTTTCTCTGCTTATTGAAGGCTTTTCTTCTCAGAATTCAGGGGGTGGGGTTAGAAGAAGAAGGGTGACAGATAACCATAGAAAGGCTCTGAGGCTGAAGCCATCAGCCTGAGGAATGTGTTGGACTTTAAACGTGCAGCTCAAGGCTGCTGACAGTCATTCTGCCCGCGTGTGCGTTCATCCTGGTGGCAGCTTCACGCCGGCGGTGGCTCCATGATGGCCTGCTCACGTGTCACAGCGTGGCTCTTCATAGCGAGAGGTGAGGTCACAGCAGGTGCTGCTCCTGCCAGTGCTGTATCATGTCTCTGCCCGGCGTTTATGGCAGCACTCGCCTTATTAAGTGTGGAATTCTCGCTCTCGGACATTTCTGCACCAATCAAGTGGAGGGGCTGGGCAGATTTCAGCAGTGGTGCTGGTGTCTTTCTGGGGGGATGGGATGCTGGTAATTAGCATTGGGGCTGTTAAACCTGGTACGGATTGTGTGTGCAGTTCCACAAGTGACGCACACGTCACAGCCAATGCGGGCCAACGAAGGGAATTTATAGTTCAGCTGAAGGCAGATATAGTGCGTTTATTTTTAAAATGGGCAGCTAGTGTCTTTGAAATCGGAAACTGCTGATGGAGGTGGATTTTACAGACAGTAATCTGACTAGAGGAACAGTGAGAGCAGTTTGCAGAGATTTCTTGCTGCTCTTTCTGTGGTAGAATACTGCTGAACAGCCTTTTTCTCTTCAGCTGTCTGTCAAACACTGTACCTGACAGCTAGACGCTGCTGGCTTAAAATGCTTCACTTCTGCTTTTACAAAATGAAACAGCCGCGCTAATGACCTCAAATGACCATGTAGCTGTTTCAGAGGTCAACTGAGCACGTTGCAATATTTTAACAGAATTTATACTTACATCGTAACTGTGGCAGAGGGAACATTTTCCCCCTATTTTTTCCTGAGTAAAGATCTTTCATGCCCTTTTGTGAGGGTCTTTGTTAAGTTCTCTTGGACATCTCAGCAGGATTCATCCCTCTGAGGGGGGACGGGTGGTTGTACTTCATCATGAATGAGATAAGGCTGTTCCTGTCTCGTGGTTTCATTCAGAAAGCAGAAGTACTGCACACCTAATGCTGAACAACTCAATGGAAAGTAATTAGACACGGCATGAGTAATTCCTGTAAGAATTTAGATTAGGTTCCTGCCCCAAACTAAACCGCACATCTGGCTTTTATTCCATTAATGTGACACACGGCAGACAGGATTCCTGGTGCGGGTCTCTACGGTAGCAGAGACAAGTCCGTTTGGTGTCTGTACTGTACTGGATGTGGGCTGGTGTTTACTGAGCAACCTGCCAGGGCAGGTTGACCGCGCAGGGTGAGGAATAGTGTGCTGCAAGCAGACGTGCTGGTGTGATAGCCTGTCTACATGCTCTCACTTATGATCCTTACCTTTAATCTCATCCCCCCCTCAGGTGACCGCAGGTAACTCTTCTGAAAAATGACGTGCTGGAGTGACAGCCTGTTGTGTCACATGTGAGGACTGGCGGACCTCTAGTTCAGCCTGTTCTGTGTGACACTTCACTGCAGTGAGGAACACTAATGCAGGAGCTGCTGTGAGGGGTGTAACAGTGGGAATAACGTTATCGAAG
The DNA here is from genome assembly GCA_025773905.1 of Chitala chitala. Lineage (NCBI taxonomy): Eukaryota > Metazoa > Chordata > Actinopteri > Osteoglossiformes > Notopteridae > Chitala > Chitala chitala. The sequence continues at coordinate 72,201 of JABJVR010033703.1, forward strand.
ATGTTAAGCAGATCATTACTGCCAGACTGTTAATGTGTCATTTGACCATGGTAATGTATGTGCATATGAAAGAAGTAAAGATCTTAATAAAAGCAAAAGCAATATCTCTTATGAATCATTAGTAGGAGAAGTGGAAGTATATATA